>JAYDZE010544681.1:0-14170 GCA_034509125.1 Monilaria moniliformis | reverse complement strand
ACACCTTGTATCGCATGTTTCGTGTTTGGGAACAAGTCACTTTTGGGCTTGTTCTGTGTACGAAACGTTTGATATTTATTATTGATATATACAGGTTGGGGGTCCGCCTAACCCCTCACCCATAGGGTGCTTTGGGAAAAAAAAAAAAAACTGCCTAATTCGTGCATGACTTACTGGCGATATATAATGACTCAACAAACAAGGGGTGGATCTAAACTTCCTCACACTTGGATGAAACTAGGTTGAGTCCAAGGTGTGAGGTTAAGATTCATGACACAAAAACTGAAAAACATAATCGAGAAATGACGAGAAAAGAAAAGAAAAAAAAAGAAAAGAAAAGACACGAGGGAAAACATAGTTACCGGTTCCGTCGGCTTCAGCGTACCGACGGGCTTTTCGAAGTGCCTGGGCTATTCAGGTCGATCGACGGCTGAGATTGGTCTTCAACTGGTACTCAGACATTCTTTCTAGGCTAGCTATGGGTTGTACTTCGGGTTGCTCCTTGGGTGTTGCAGATTTTTCTGAGTGCTCCTATTGGGCTTTAGTAGGTGGCATTGGGGGTTTCTGGAGCATCCCCCTCATCTCTCTACTGAAGGTTCTGAATTCCTCATTTATTTTCCTTATTGCTTCTTCCATCTTCTTCAACTGCTTCCTCTGTTTTGTTGGCTGGTGCTCCACGACCCTTAGCTTGTCGGACACTTGTTCAGCTTCTACCCCCTTGCCCTGGTCCATTTGTGGGTCCTGCTCGATAGACTTCCATAGAGTGCTAGATGTCAGCACCGCCTCTCCAGGCATGTAGAAGTGAGGGATCCCGTCGTGCACGTACACAATCAAGGTACCACACAGAAAATATAAATCAAATTTGGCAGGAGGGGGGCAATATTACAACGAGAGTTCACTATCCAAAACAACATCAAAATTTCGATTCAAATATACTCCTAACACATGACGCAAAGTAATGTTACGTGTGGGGTGTGTGCTTATAAGCTTAATCTGATAGGCCAACCAAAATCCCAGATCTACCTTAATTCCTTGGTGCATGCGCCAAGTGAAATATAGTTCGGCCACAGAGACCCTATTGAAACAAGTCGTCTGCCCTAACAAATTGTAGGCTAGAAAACTTTGGCACATATGCAGGATTGGGTTTAACAGATTATGGGCTCTGGACTGGGTGAGTTTAAACTGCCCAACCAACGGGTGCGATAACGCTACCCAGGCGTCCTGTTGGTTGAAAGGTAAGGTGTACCTATTCGGCACAACCCGCTTGACTATCTGGAATTCAAAATCAGCAGCGTCCTACACTATCCCCAAGCGCACATTCCATTCAAGTAAAGTCAACTCATGCATTTGATCGAATAATTTAAATGAGATAGATGGTTTTTCTAAGCCAAAGTTTGCAGCAAAATCAAAAGAATGGAAAAACTCATCAACTAACATTCTAGGCATATTCGAAGTAGGTAAATCAAGTAACCAATTAAAACCAGTATTGTCAAAGTATCCTAAAAATTCATCCATACACCCAAGCGTATCTAAAGTAGAAAAGTCAAGAGTTTGTCCAGCCCAATACTCCTTACCGAATCAAGCTGTTACCTTTGTAGTGACCATCGGGCCGGTGCATTCTTTGATCTGGGCTACTCGGGCGTCATCGAGCTCGATCATTCTCCTTAGAAAACTCCATCCTTTCACTTGCTTGGAGTCGGTGACCGACTCATCCTCAGATGTCGCGACATTCTCTTCCGAGAATGTGGAGTCGGTGCTTTCGGTTGGGGAGCTTCCTGCCGATTCCTCTTCTGAGGTTTCAGCCACCATCGGCTCCTTTTCCTTCCTCATGCGTTCAGCAGCCAGATGTCTCAGGCTGCTGCGCGCGGCTTCTATGGCTAGTATTTGGGGGCTCTCTTGCTCTGCCCAGCCTTTATGTGGCTGAATTGAAGGGTTGGGCTCGGGTGTTTCCTCTCGAGTTTCAGGATAAATGGTTGTCTTCTCCTTTTTCTTTTTGCCCTTATTCCTTGATGTGGTTTCTGTTGCTGGAGTTGGGGATTGCGACTCCAGTGCTGCTGTTGGTTGCTCATCTTCTTCGGGGTTTTTTCTCTTTTTGGCAATCGGTGTCATTGTAAAAGTGTTGGCAAAGAAATCTGGTGTTTGGGGTTGGGGTTTCCTTAGCCTTCTGTCCTGTTCACTGTGGGAATTTCTCTCTTGAGTTCTCTTGAAAATGCAGGAAATGGCCGAATGACGAGTCCTCTGGCCTTTTAAAAAAGAAGTGTGGTGGCTCGTCCAATAGGGTTTCTCTATGGACTCAGACAGGCATTGTCATACAGACGCCTTTCCAACTGGCCTAAAGGTACATGGGCGTTTCCTCTAGCCGTTGAGTCCTTTCTGAATTTGGTGGTATATCCCTAACCCTTGATCTGCCTAATCCTACCGATACCCCACCATTGTGCTTTTTGAATTTAAAATTTCAAAATTATGTTTCCCTTTGATGCAGGCCCACTGAATCGCCCTACTTACACGTGTCACCTGCATGGAAATCCAACAACAAAAACAAACAGAAAACAAAAAATAAAAATGAAAAACTAAAATTAAAAGAGTTTATTATATTTATAGAGGTTCTCTCGGGTTTGTCTCTAGCTATTCTTGATCCGACATGCGAGCTGCCCAGCTTGAGACGTCCGAGTCCCTTAGCATTTGAAACAAGTGGGGAGGTGTATGTAGCAGAATTTCCTCCACTACACATACTTCAGTTGGCCTGAGGAAAGGCTTCAGTCTTTGTCATTGACGATGAAAGACTCAGCTCCTCCCTCCAATCCCTTGATCTCGATTGGTCCATTTTCTCTAACTCATGTGACCTCAAATGGTCCCTTCCATTTGGACTTCAACTTTTCAGACATCAGCCTAAATCGGGAATGGAATAGTAGTACGAGTTGGCCTACTTGAAAGTCATTCTTCCGAATATTCTTATCATGCCTTAACTTCATTTTTTCCTTATACCATATAGTTCCATCATATGCGTCCAATCTCAATTCTTCCAGCTCTTGAAGTTGCAATTTCCTCTCCTCCTCACACTTGCTTGCTTTAATATTGACTTGATGAACTGCCCAATAAGCCTTGTGCTCCAACTCTACGGGCAAGAGACACATCTTCCCAAACACTAAACGATAAGGGGACATTCCAATTGTAGTTTTATATGTTGTTCGGTAAGCCCAGAGTGCATCGACAAGTTTCATGCTCCAATCCTTCCTGGAAATTCCCACCGTTTTCTCCAAGATATTCTTGATTTCTCTGTTCGAGACTTCAGCTTGTCCTTTAGCTTGAGGGTGGTATGGTCTAGACAACTTGTGATGTGCCCCATACTTTTTAAGGAGAGCTTCAATCTGTCTGTTGCAAAAGTGGGTGCTGCGGTCACTGATGATTGCTCGCGAGATTCCTTACCGATCGAAAATGACACTCTTTAAAAACACCAAAGCCTCATTGGCTTCGTTTGTCCTTGTCGCCTTGGCTTCCACCCATTTCGACGACTAATCGACTAAGGTGATCCACCACCTTGCTCTCGGCACCCTTTCTATCCTTGATCTGCACATCGAATTCTTGTAGCAGCAAGACCCTCTTATTAGTCTTGGCTTCGACTCTTTTTTTTTCGAATAAGTACTTCAATGATGCGTGATCGGTGTAGACGACCACCTTCGATCCAAGTAGGTAAGGACGAAACTTTTCAAAAGCGAATATCACGGTGAGAAGCTCCTTTTCCGTTGTGTCGTAGTTCCTTTGAGCTTGATTCAAGGTCTTCGAGGCATAATGTATAACATGGCTTTCATTTCCCACATTTTGACCCAGGACAGCTCCGACGACATAGTCACTTGCGTCGCACATGATTTCGAATGGTTGGCTCCAGTCTGGACCTTGCATCATCGGTGCACGGGTCAGTTTGTCCTTCAGCAGTTCGAATGCCTCCTTGCAACTTTTACCAAATTCGAAAGGTACATCATTCTGAAGGAGTTGAGTAAGTGGTCGTGCTATCTTGGGGAAGTCTTTGATAAATCGCCAGTAAAATCCTGCATGCCCAAGAAATCCTCGAACCTCTCGTTGGTTGGTTGGGTAGACAGTTTTGCAATGACTTCCACCTTCGCCTTATCGACATAGATTTCTTCTTCGGAAACGAGATGGCCTAACACAATCCATTCACTCACCATAAAGTGGCACTCCTCATAGTTTAGAACTAAATTCATCTTCTCACATTTTACCAAGACCAAATCCAAATGTTGCAAGCAATTTTCAAAAGTTTTCCCATAGACGGTGAAGTTGTCCATGAAAATCTCCATACATTCCTCGATCATATCTAAAAATAGACTCATCATATATCGCTGGAAGGTTCCATGAGCATTGCATAGCCCGAATGACATCTTCCGATAGGCATACGTTCCACATGGGCAGGTGAAAGTAGTCTTCTCTTGGTCATCGGAGTTCACAAAAATTTAGAAGTAGCCAATATATCCGTCCAAGAAGCAAAAGAATTTCTTCCCCGCCAACCTTTCTAACATTTGATCAGTAAAAGGCAAGGGGAAGTGATCCTTATGCGTGGCAGCGTTCAATTTGCAGTGGTCGACGTACATGCGCCAACCAGTTACAAGGCGTGTCGGCACCAGTTCATTGCGCTCATTTTCCACCACTTGGATTCCCGACTTCTTCGGCACCATATGCATGGGACTCACCCATTTACTATCGGATATTGGGTAGATGATACCCATATCCAATAACTTCAAAACTTTCTTGAGGACGGCCTCCTACATATTTGGGTTCAATTTTCTTTGCCGTTCTCTGTTTGGTTTGGCATCATCCTCCAGGTGAATGTAGTGCATACAAATGTCCGGGCTGATCCACACCAAGTGGGCCAGTTTCCACCAGATAGCCTTCTTGTGATTGCTTAACACTCTAATCAGTTGAGCTTCCTGCTCCAGCTACAGCTTGCTACTGATGATTAGGGGTAGCGATTCTTTTTCTCCTAGGTAAACATACTTCAATTCTTGGGGTAGGGGTTCAACTCCGCAGGCTCTGACATGTTTTTCTCCAACGCGGTTGTTCCTTGGGGCGACAAATTGGCCATATCGAACCCGTCCCCGAGTTCTGGTTGCTCCACTGTATAGAGTTCAAGGATTTCAGCCTCAATCTCTTCATCAGTTAACCTTTGTGATTGCAGCAGTTTGCTCATTTCTCCGAGCCTTAGGTTGGTCGAATCGTCTGCTATTGGGCTTCGTCTGATAATTTTGAATCCAGGCTAGAGTCTTCAAATCTTTCAGCCGTTAACTCTGATAGGTCTCAACCATCTGCAAATATGATCCAAATCACTAATCATAAGAAAGAAAGTAACAGATGATGATATCAACACACCAAATAATGAGGAAGGGGATATGGTTATAGAGGTGGAAGAAAAGGAAGATGAGGCCGATTCTCCACCAATAGAATCATTTGTCAAGTCTGTCAGAAGCCAGGACATTCTACAAACCGTTGTTGGCATTGTTTTAAACAAAACTTTGCTCCACCAAATCCTCAACTAAGGCAGCAACAACAACAACATTATTAGTAGCCACCACTCCATTCAAATCTAGCAGCTAATATGCTCCAGTCTAGAGGTCACTCCAGTCCAGTCTAGAGGTCAACATGCTCATTCATCCAACCCTCCATTCTGAGTACAGCTTTGAACATGGCTCATTTACCTCCTAGTACCAGGATTTAGGCGTAACAAATCATGTATCAAATGACCTGTCTAATGTCAACACAAGTGTTGAGTACCATGGTGGTAAGACTCTTCAACTTAGCAATGGTCACATTGTGCAAATCTCTCATATTGGTCATTCTCTTGTTAAATCTTCTCCCAACTCTAACTCTAGATCTTCTTTTGAATAATCTTCTACAAGTTCCTCACATTACAAAGAATTTGCTCAGTGTTTTCTAATTTGCCAAAGACAATGGTGTTTACTTCGAATTTCATCCTCTTTTCTGTTTCATGAAGGATTAGGTAACCAAGGATATTATCCTCAAGGGCACCCTAAAATTGAGGCCTTTATCATTTCCTTCTTCACAAGTCACCTCAGCTTTCAAGTTCCTTAGTTTATCAGCTTTCCAAAAACCATGATAATAGACTTTCTGCAGTTTGTTCAGCTACTTTAAGATATGATTCTTCTTCTACTTTTCATTCTTCTAGTATTGATGTATTAAGTATTGATTTATGGCACAAGAGACTTGGTCATTCTAGTTTTGATTCAGTTGAAAAAACTCTCCACGGTTGCAATATCTTCTTTAACTCAATGAAATCAAGCATTTCATGTCATCCTTATTATGTTGCCAAAAGACATCGTCTTTCTTACATTCATTCTCATTCTCAGTACACTAGTCCATTAGACTTGATTCATATTGATCTTTGGGGCCCCTCTGATATTCTCTCCAAAAATGGCTATTTGGGTTATTTGACTTCTGTTGATCAATATAGTAGGTTCACTTGGCTTTTTTTGCCGAAGTCTAAATGAGAGGTACTCACTGTTTTTAAACATTTCAAAACCTCGGGCGAGAATCAATTGAACTACAAGCTAAAGGATTTGCAAAGTGATTGGGGTAGTGAATTTCAAGCATTGACTGAATATCTTCAAGAAACTAGAATGACATGGCTGAAAGGAAGCATAGACACATTGTGGAAATGAGGCTAGCTCTTCTTGCTAAGTCCAATCTTCCCTCTAATTTCTGAGATGATGCATTTGCTAGTGAAGTTTTCATCTCCTTTTGAGGTTTTATACAAATGCAAACCTGATTTTCATGGTTTTAAAGTTTTTGGATGCCTTTGTTATCCTCACACTCGACCTTACATTAAGCATATACTCCTTTTTAGATCTGAATTTGTAGTTTTTATTAGTTACAGTTCCAACACAAATGGTATGTGGCTCTACTCCCTAGGGCAAGGTTCAACTAACCCATGATATTGTATTTGATGAATCAAACTTTTCCATTCAAGTATGACTTGCCTCCCATCCACTCCACATACTCATACTGACTTATACCATTCTTCTTCTCCTCTTACATATACCACTCATAGATCTTCACCTCAGGTTCCTCATTTGGAATTTCCTGCCATCCCCACTAAGTCTATATCTCACTCAAGTTCTCAATCATCCACTTCCTTATCTCCTCAATCTCCTGTCATCTCACCTATATTACCATCTTTTCCTAACTCTCATTCCTCCAAGACTGCTTCTCCTTCGGCTATTCCACCTGTTGCCTCACGCATCTTATGGTTACTAGATCAAAGGCTGGAATTTTTAAACCCAGAGTCTTTCATAGCACCACAAACACCTCCTCATTTGATCAGTCATCCACTACTCTCCAAAAATCATCTGAGCAGCTCTTTTCATTCTAGCTTGGAAACAAGCTATGGCTGAAGAATTTTTTACTTTACTCCGCAACAAAACTTGGATTCTCACTATCTTACCTCCTCGCAAAAACTTTGTTGGATGCACATGGATTTTCAGACTAAAAAAATATGCTGATGGAGCTATTGCAAGACACAGCTAGACTTGTGGCTCAATGTTTCTCTCAGCAAGTTGGCTTTGATTACACTGAAACATTCAGTCATGTGGTCAAACTGAACACAATTCGGCTGATGTTGAGTAGTATAGTCTCCTCCCAGTGGTAAATCATTCATCTTGATGTTAATAATGCATTTCTTCATGGAGATTTTCATGAGGAGATTTATATGCGGCAGCCACCAGGATTTGAACAAGGATCTTCTTGACACCTTGTTTGCAAACTCAACAAAGCACTGTGTGGTCTTAAGCGAGCTTCCCGCTCTTGGTTCTTAACTGTGTAGTCTGTTCTTTTGTCTCTAGGTTTCTCTCAATCACGAGCAGATACATATCTCTTCTACAGGGTTAAACACACTAAACTATTTATCTCCTCATCTATGTTGAAGACATGCTAATTACATGAAATTCTCCAATCGACATTAAACATGTGACCAAGCTTCTTAGTCAGCACATCTCATTTAAGGATTTAGGGGAAGTGAAGCACTTTCTTGGTATTAAGTAACCAATTAGGCTGCGGACCTTGATGATAGAAAGTCAATTACGGGCTATTGCGTTTTCTTTGGCACTAACTTGATATCTTGGTACTCAATTAAACAATATGTGGTTTCCTGCTCCAGTACTGAGGCAGAATATAGAAGCCTTGCTCAAGGAGTTTCTGAAGTAAGTGGGATGATATCTTTGCTTGCTGAGCTTAGCCTTAAGCCGAAGGTTACAACAATCATTTTGGTAGACAACCTAAGTACCATGGCTCTTACTTCTAATCCTATACTTTACGCCAGAACAAAGCATATAGAATTAGATGTTCACTTTCTTCGTGATAAGGTATCAGCTAAAGAGGTTGATTTTCGTCATGTCCCCTCAACAAATCATGTCGCGGACATATTCACTAAGCCTTTGTCTTACAAATTCTTCTCGAGACTAAGAAACAAGCTGAACATTTGTTCGTTGTCCTCACTCGAATTGAGGGAAAGTGATTATGTGATATCAAGACCAAATGAATGAAGATTTTGCCCAATGAATCACGAGCGGTGTTCGTGTTCAATCACTCAATACCAACAAACACCTAGCTTAAGCTCATCACAAGATCATAGCTCACGTTATGGATAAGAGCATGCCAACTCACACCTTAGATCCCAGCTGGAGTAATGCAATATCATATGGAGGATAACTATCTGTTGCATGATGGAGAAAAAAAGACCATGTGCCAAAGATTCATATCTTGCTTTCAGTGAAATTAGTTTTTTCTTGTAATAAATTGTCAACTTGTGTATTAGAATTTCAGTATTAGGTTCAAGGTCTCTTTCTAGAATGCTATATAAGGAATGTCTTGTTGTATTAGAAATGAAGCCGTAGTGAATGAAATTGGAGCTTCATGTTTTTCCCTTGTTTCTTTTGTTGTTTCTTTTTAGTCTTAATCTTCCCTCTACCACAACTTTTTCCATCATCGTGGCCCCTCTTCACCTTTCGTTGCCGCCCCAATACCTCCCTTCAGAAAATAGCGGTTGACATGAGGTAAAAAAATGGGTTTCATGGCGCCGAAGTTAGACAACGAGGACACGGTGCGGTGATGTAAGGAGCACCACTATCTAATGGAAGAGGTTGTCTACGGATGCCACCACCTCGCTTCCGCCCACGCGAACTACTGCCACTCCCTCCAGATCACCGGCTCTGCTCTGGCCACCTTAAAAAATCACGGCCGTTGCGCCCTCTGCTACCCTGCCTTTAGGTCACGATCTTCGCGACCCTTGCTGCACCGAACGCCGCCCTTGCAGCTAATGCCGCGGCCGCCGCACCCCACTCACCCCTGCAATCCCGCCGCGCACCTCGTTTGCGACTACGTTGCGGATGTGCTAATGACTAATCATCTATCAATAGCCAAAATTTGTCCAGATGAACACTACATTCATCGAGATCGGTTGAATTTTCCAATTTCCTATACAATCTTAATATAGTACGATTATTATAATTTTCTCTATAATTATTATATTTGGACCCCTTTTAGAATTGAAAATTTTGACTAATTTAATCTTTATTAGTATAAGAATGTCCCGAATTGAAAAATTTGACTAATTGAATCTTCAGTGTTTCACTTTTTATGTTCATTTATTATATCGCGTTCCTAATTTAATTATTTTAATAATTCTTTTTATAAAAATAGATTTTGTTATAATATAATACATCATAATTAATATTTATTTAAAAAAATTAAAATTTTAAAAACTCATATACTCTATTATTGAATTTATCAACTTTAATAATTAATTATTATCTGATAATAATGACAATATATTTTAAAAATAATTATGACCATAATTTGGTGCAACAAAACTCTTGATAATAAGTAGAAAATTCAACTT
The DNA here is from genome assembly GCA_034509125.1 of Monilaria moniliformis. Classification (NCBI taxonomy): domain Eukaryota; kingdom Viridiplantae; phylum Streptophyta; class Magnoliopsida; order Caryophyllales; family Aizoaceae; genus Monilaria; species Monilaria moniliformis. Next base: position 4,251 of record JAYDZE010544681.1, on the reverse strand, counting down.
AAGCATACAAAATTTAAATCAAAGAAAAAAATGTGTGAAAAATGAAAATGATACATGAATTAAGACAAAAAAAAGTGGAACACTAGATCTCATCTACCCTAATTCACTCCTAATAAATCTTCTATACCACTTTTTATGTCTTACTCTGTATCCAAATTTCAATTCTTTTTTGTTTATAATAATTTTTTTCCTTCTATTTTAGTTCCTTATGTGTTAGTATAATTTTAGGATCATTAATTAGGGTTTACTAATCCCATTAAGATTTGCAATTATTTTTTATATTTGTTTCCCAATCTTTAATTAATATTTAGTTATTATGGTTAATTAATGCATATTAGAATATATATATTTTTAAATTTCAGATTTTATTGATAAATATTAACTATGGTTCATTATATTATAATACCTTTTATTTTGATAATAAATCTTTATAAAATAGCAAAGTTTATGATGTATAGTACACACTGGTGTGAGACACCAAAAACTGTGGAGTAGAGGATCCTATCTGATTTACTATAAAGTTGGATGATGAAAAATAAATTTTCCACGTCATCAACGAATGATAGATACTAAATAGATATGGATGATTATATTTATTAAATCTTTTAGTATGTCATCAAGTGAGAATGTTTATTCAAGAGAAATGTTTCAATTTGTTTAGTAACTCACCCATAGATGCACTTAAATAATTACTAATATATTATGAATGAAAAGGAGGATAAAAAGAAGAAAAGAACCAAACAAAAGTCGTAGTTGCGGACAGAATCAAGAAACCAGAACAATTATTGGGGGCATTTCGCAATATATATATAAAGCTGGGCCGCATCAATGGAAAGCAAACACTAACACACTTCACAAACATTTCCTAATTAGCATATCACTAACAACAAATAATAGAACTCAGAAACTAATTTTCACCTAAAATCGTGAAGATTGAACATAATTGAGAAATTTGATAAATCAATTAATTTGCCAATCATATCCATTTAAAAAGTTCAAGTTTTTTGGTTTAAACCCGAGGGAATTTTTTATTCTTGATCATTCTCGTCAGATTTTATTTTAAGAAAGCTGAACATAGTGTATTATTACACATAATAAAAAAATTGCTTTTATGTTGTGTGAACAAAACCCAAAAAGGGAAACGTAATGAACAAATGAAAATATTAATATACTCAGAAGTTTCAAGTAAGACAAATTGTGATAGTTTGGAAAAACCTCATCTTTTTACATTGACCAATTATAAAAAATACTTTTTCACCTATGGTTTTGAATCTCTCCATATATTTTTTCCAAACATGTGGTACAAAACAAAATCTCCTTTCCCTTATAAGGCTTCAAAACTTAACTTTTTTTGACAAAGAAAGAACTTTATGCTTATTAAAATTTAACAATTACACATTTTCTTCCTATATATTCCCACTTTATATTGAGGTCTATAAAATAGAATAAACACAATAAGATCTCTTCTTCATTGACTTGTGGTGAGAAGGAGCAAGATATGGATGCTCTCAAGTATCTCTCAAGCTTGTGCACTGCCACAACAACCAGAAGCAAAAGGAAATTAGTGCAGGTACCTATTAATCATCATCATCCACATTGCCACCTCCTTATCTTCTCACACATAATAAACACACACTACTATTCAAAACTGTGTATCTACATATATATGATATTCACATAAATATTTTCTTCTGTGCTCGTGTTGCAGACGGTTGAGATCAGAGTGAAAATGGACTGTGATGGATGTGAGAGAAGAGTAAAGAATGCCATAAAAAATATCAAAGGTTCACAATATTAATTTACCTCTTTTCTTCCCATTAATTCCTCCAAACCCTTTCTCTTCCTAGTGTGGTAATTCTTTCTACCACTAAACTTGCTATTAAATTGTGACAGTTCCCAAAACATAGCATAGCTTCAACTTCTTGATAACTAACTTGCATATTGAAACATGTGATAATACCATGTAAATTACTATACTTTGACCTCATTTTGGTTTAGCACATAAACTTAAAAATTTGTCTGACATATTGCTAAATTTTTTATTTTCATCTGATTTTGCTGACAAGCCTGAATCGTGTCCAAATTATATGTCCATGAAATCTCTTTTAACAAACAAAAGTAGGCTAAGCACTCCAAATGAATGTTCTTTCGTGACCTCTCCATATACATAGCATATTATATTTGTTTGATTTCATCATGACTTGATCACTGATATAGCAGGAGTGAAATCCATCGATATTAACAGAAAGCTAAGCCGTGTGACAGTGAATGGTTATGTTGATCCCAACAAAGTTTTGAAGAGAGTGAATAACACAGGAAAGAAAGCTGAATTCTGGCCTTTCATTCCATACAACGTTGTTCAGTACCCTCATCTCTCTCAAGTCTACGACAAGAAGGCGCCAGCCGGCTTCGTCCGGAACGTTCAGGCCGCCGCCGCTCCTCTACCCAATGCAACTGAAGAAGCCATGACATATCTCTTCAGTGAAGACAACCCTAATGCGTGCTATATTATGTAATTAATTATTGATTATTATACTATATTTTTCATTAGTTATTATACACGTGTTCCTCTGCCTTGTGGCATGAGGGTTTTTCCTCTTCTAGAAGGAGGCTGTTTTAACTTATAAAAAGTAAGATGATAACTGAGAATAATAAGTATTTGAGGCAGAAATGAAATGAAACCCAGTTCTATGTTTTTGGCTTAATTGATAATTTTATTTGAGTGTTGTTGTATTCTTGGTTTGCTGTTTTTTTTTTTTTTGGTCTCTTTTGTTTGGAGGGGGAACAACTTTTAGGTATAGTTGAATTAACTTTAGTGGCTACTTGCTGCACACACTTAAGGTGGATTCTTTTGTTAAATTTTACTTGGCAGTGGATTTCTTGTAATTAATTCCTGTACAAATTACAAACCTTTATCATTAAGGTGGAGGCCCCTTCTCTCCTTTAATTTCTTACCTCCATCTTTTTCTTCTCTTTATTCTTAAAGATTAAATCGTTATTCTGGCAAAGATAAAGTCTACTGTTTAAAGAGTTCTTCCAGGAGAAAATGCAGACAGGTTCGTGGCTGTACGTGCGAACGCGATAACCCTAATTGGTTTTTATACTTTTGATTGTTAATTTAGTTACTATACTTTATAACACAATCTTTAGGTCCAGTTATAAAAATGGTCTTACCTTCAAAAATCTCAAAAGAAAAAGAAAAGGAACAAAAAAAATTTGATCTTATAAAAAAGATGCTAAATGTGGCCAACATGCCTACATTTTTCACGTCATATTTGAGCCTCCCGTGTTGGACTTTCGAGCTCGAACATTTAGACCGAGGCTATATTTGCAACTTTTCAAAAGTTGAAGGTTTTTTAAGTTTTGAAGGTCATGACCTTTTTGCAAGTAGGCTCAAAAGTCCGTTTCGCTGTTAAATATGATTAATCATTGTTAATTAATTTGGTGGAATTCAACCTTTTAAGCATTTTATGGTTTTGTTTCGAATTTGCATGTAAAAGTTCTGAATTTCAAAAACGCATGGTCTCCCTTGGCTTGCTGATTTAAGCCAAAATGACATATAGTTTACAAAATCTCGTCAATCAACAAGTAATATCAGTACTAATATTTGTCAGAATCTTTATTGATTGCAAAATGTGATCAAATCATTAATTCAACAATTAACACATGAGTTTTAAAAATTGGTATGCAAAACCAAAATTTATCAAAAACTTCGTGAACTTATAGGCAAATAATCCTATACAAAATATAGGTTGCATAAAATATCCCTAATCGATTTTAAAGTTCAAATATGAAAAAAATGTAATATGATTTGTTAGTTCAAATTTATAGATTCCTATGTAATATAGATTAGACGATCCCGATCAGAAATCAAAATCGACCAAACTAATTGAGTTTTTAAATTCATTTAAACCGAGCCAAAAATTGAAATTTAGACCGAATCCAACCAATATTTTAAATTCATTTGATGACGAAGCATAATTTAGTTGGTAAGATGCTTCTACTCCAACCAATATGTCAAAGATTTAAGTCGTCACGGAGATAAGTGGAGAATCATTATTAATCATCACTTAAAAAAAACCTTTCAGTTCAATTCGATTTTTCAGTTATGTTATGCTCACATCGTACAGTTTTTTTTTATCCATTTCATTTATCTTGAATTTTAATTTATTATATTTTATTTTAATGTCATAGTTGTTAGTGAGCAGCGGCGGATTTAGGGGGGGCGGGAGGGGCGGCCGTCCCCCCCAC
>JAYDZE010544670.1:0-14170 GCA_034509125.1 Monilaria moniliformis | reverse complement strand
ATGTGACAAAATAATATTCTTCTCATTGATGGAAAATAAGGTTTTACAAAATACAAAGCAGCTCGAAGCTTGCTTTTTAGTATATACCCTAACACCAACTTGTACTGCTATTCCAATCTCGATTTATGCTGATGCCTGGACAGTTGAAGTCCAAATGGAAGGGACTATTTGTGGTCACAGGAGTTAGAGAAAACGGAGCAATCGAGATCAAGGGATTGGGGAAATGAGCGGAGCCTTTCATTGTCAATGACCAAAGACTGAAGCCTTTCATTAGGCCAACTAAAGCATGTGTAGTGGAGGAAATTCCGCGACACACACCTCCCTACTTGATTAAAATGGCAAGGGTCTCGAATGTCTGAGTTGGGCAGTTCACATATCGGATCAAAAACAGCTCGAGATGAACCCGGGAGAATCTTTGTAAATACAATAAACTCTTTTAATTCCAGTTTGATTTAATTTTATCTTTTGTTTTCTGTTTGTTTTTGGTTATTTGATTTCCACGCAGGTGACACGTGTAAGTAAGTCGATTCAGTGGGGCTGCGTCGATAGAAAAATTATCCCAAATTTTTAAATTCAAAAGGGAAAACGGTGGGGTAACGGCAGGATTTTCCAGATCAAGGGTTGGGGATATACCACCAAATCCTGAAAAGATTCAACGGCTAGGAAAAACACCCACGTACGTTTAGGCCAGCTGGAAAGGCGTCTATGTTACAAATACGTTCACACCCCATTTTAAAAGGCTGAAGGACCTCTTATTTAGCCACTTTCTATATTTCAGGCTAACTCAAGAGAAAATCCAAAGAGTGAGAAGGAGAGAAGGCTGAAGAAACCCAACACCAAACACCACACTTCTTTGCCAAACACCCTTAAAATGACACTGATCACCAAAAAGAGAAAGAACTACGAGGAGGAGGTGCAACCAACAGCACCGCTGGAGTCAGACTCCCCGACTCCAGCAATAGGAACTACCCTAATAGGAAAGAGCAAAAAGAAGAAGGAGAAGAGAGTCGTAGAGGCTGAACCAGTCCTTCAATTCAGCCGGAGGAAGGCAGGGCTTAGCAAGAGATTCCCCAACTGCTCGCCATAGAAGCCGCACGCAGCAGCCCGAGACGTCTGGCTGCTGAACGAAGGTGAAAGGGCAAGGAGCCGATGGTGGCTGAGACCTCCGTAGAGGTGTCAACGGGAAGCTTCCCGTTCGAAAGCACTGACCCTACATTCTCAGAGGAAACTGCGGCAACGTCTAAGGACGAGTCAGTCACCGACTCCATTCAAGTGAAGGGATGGAACTTTCCGATGAGAAGGATCGAGCAGGATGATACCCGAGTAGCCCAAATTAAAGACTGCACCGACCCCGTGGTTGCCGCCAAGGTAACAACCCAATTTGGCAAGGAATATCGGGCTGGACAAACTCTTGAACTCTCCACTTTAGATACACTTGGGTGTAGAGATGAGTTTTTGGGATATTTTGATAACATAGGTCGCAACTGGTTGCTTGACTTGAACAACTCGAATGTGCCTAGAATGTTAGTAGAAGACTTTTTCAATTCTTTTGATTTTGGTGTGAATATTGACTTAGAAAAACCATCTATCACATTTAAATTATTTGGTGAAATGAGTGAAATTTCTTTACTTGAGTGGAATGTGCGTTTCGGGATAGTGTCCTTAGAGGACGCTGCTGATTTTGAGTATCAAATAGCCGAGCCCACTGTGCCAAATAGGTAGACATTACCTTTCGACCAACAAGCAGCCTGGGTCGCGTTAACGCACCCTTCGGCCGAGCTTTTCAAACTTTTCACATGTTCCAAACTTTTCATGCATACAATCTGTAAGCCAGACAACTAGTTTCAATAGGGGTCTCTGTGGCCGAACTCTATTTTCACTCGGTGCATGTACCAAAGAACTAAGGTAGACCTAGGATTCTGGTTGGCCTATTAGATTAAGCTCATAAGCACGCACCCTACACGCAACATTACATTGTGTCATGTATTACGTGCATATTTAAGTCGGAACATTGATATTGTTTTGAATGATGATCTTTTGTTGGAATATTGCCCCCCTCCTGCCAGATTTGATCTTTTTTTTTGCGAGGTACCTTGATCGTGTACGTGCGTACCGAAATCCCACACTTTTACATGCCTAACGAGGTAGTGCTGACATCTAGCACGCCGTGGAAGGCCATCGAACAGGACCGGCAAACTGGTTAAGGGAAAGGGGCAGTAGGTGAACAAATGTTCGAAAGACTGTGGGCTGTGGAGCACCAACTAACCAAACAAGGGAAACACATAAAGAAGGTGGATGAAGAACTAAGGGAGATGAAGGAAGAGTTCAGAACCCTCAAAAAAGAATTAAGGGGGATGCCCCAAATACCCCAGATGCCACCAACTGAAGCCCAGGAAGAGCAACCTGAAGTACCACCCACGACTAGCCGAGAATGAACGTCTACAGTTCCAATAGAGGACCAACCGCAGCCGTCGATCAACCTAAACAGCTCGAGCACATCGAAAAGCCTGTCGGTGCGCCGAAGCTGACAGAACCGGTAACTAAGTATTTCCCCATGTCTTTTCTTTTCTTTTCTTTTCTTTTCATTTTTCTTATTCGTCATTTCTCGTTGATGTTTTTCAGATTTTTTTTTGTGTCGTGAATCTTAGCATCACACCTTGGACTCAACCTATTTTTGTCCAAGTGTGAGGAGGTTGAGATTCACCCCCTTCGTTTGTTGAGTCTCTGTAAATCACCAGTAGGTCATGCATGAATAGGGCAGTTTGAACGTTAACTTAGCTCTTCACTGATAGATTTAAGTAGAGGATGATGGACTCATCTGCCAACTCACACCACCCCTACATTAATTCAAATTGAGCTTTAAGTGGGGCAGCCCCCGCATATTTTCTTTTGAGAGAAAAAGAGAAGAATTAGGAGTACAAGTGGATATTTCAAAATCAATAGGTAAAAGACAAGAGGCATAGGGTACAAACTATTGAGATTAATTCTTTCGAATCATGAAACGAACATAATGACCCTAGAAGCCTATTGAGCCCAAATACCTTCTTTCATAGCCTAACAAAGCCAAAAGAGAAGATTTAGAAGGGAAATGATCACTGAGTAGGGCAAGGCAAGCAGAGCGTGTAAAAAAGAGCACAGGCTGAAAAAGAAAACAAGTCAAAAGTGCAAATTAAGGAAGAAAAACTGAAATAGCAGATTGAATGCACAAAAAAGGAAAAGCCTAGATGTGCCATTGAACTGCCCAGTTTGTTGCTAGATCTTATGGTGATTTTTCTTGTGTCTCTTTATTTTTTCTTTCCATTGATGTCCTAGTCTTGAATGTCTCTCTTTTCATTTTTTCTTTAGAGTCGGGGAAAACTAGTTATAATTTATGCTGTCATCTGGCCTGATTGAGCTAACTCATGCTTGAGGGAAAGCATACCATAAGTGTGAGGAGGTTTGATCAGCCCAAATAGCAGCTGTTAAAACTGGTTAAACGTGCAAAATTATTGATGAAATCTGCACAAGAAGGTGCGAGATTAGTGCAAAAGGCTGGAAAGATCGAGTAGCCCAGAAAGGGCGTGTACAGGATGTAGTCAGGAAGCAGCCGATTAAAGCTTTACCCTACCCAGCTGTATAAATGGAAATGGATGTGCAGCGAGAAGGAGGTTCGAAAGTTCGCGAGGGTCGCCAGTCAGTTTTCAATCCCAAGTTCCACCTCCCTACCTCGAGTTTAAGCCTTTACATATTTCTCCATACTTAGAATAGAAAGCTGGAATGGAGACGACGAGCGAGAGCACCAACCGCGTGTCCAGCCTCGGTTCAGCCAAGTCTCAAGAGTCGACCGCCATTTACACCACAGCTCGATCTTCCTAGCCTAGATAGTTTTGCATCTTCTTCGTATTTTCTATTTGACATGTTTTTTTATGTATTAAGTTGTGTATGATCTTTCGTCTTGTTTCGCAGTTATAAGATTTTCGCAATATATGTACGTCATCTAGTATCCTTAATCTTAACGCCTGAAATCATGTTTTTCTTGAGTTGTTATTTTCGTTTAAGCATGCTCGTAGTTAGGATAGTAAAGAGGTTTATCATTTCAGTTTCTTTTAAGTATGTTTAGTGTAGAAAGTAGGTAGGTAGGAAGTTCCATTAAGCCAGTTTGAAGGCGTTAGATTTACATTCCGTCGTAGCTTAACTTGAGGATGTCCCGCCCGAGCACTTCCAGGCAAATTTCGGTCTTCCAGCTATGCAACTAGGGTTTGGGAGGCTGGAAGGGACGACCTGCAATTGTCATGTCCGTTTCATTTGTCTGCATGTCCTTTCCTTACATTCCTGCATAAAGTGTCAAAGTAGGTTCAGGTAGCCAAGACCATCAGTTGCCAAAAATGGATAAAAGTAGGATGGATCTGAAAGAGTGCTTTATTGTTAATACCCAGATAGGAAAGTATCTTTGACTTTACCTGCTTTTCGGTGAAACTTTAACCAACTCCACTTAGGAATTGCAGCCAACTTTATTACCTATCTTGTAATCTCCTTAGTTAATTAGGTAGTAGGTAGTTTAGTTTAGAGAAACACATTAGGATTCACTTAGTTAAGCTTGTTCAATTTTCATAATTTAGTTTACGTCTTTACAATCAGTCTGACACGCACTTTAACTGCCCAGTTCATACTCGTACTCCTAGTTAAGTAATAGTTGTTATCTGCCTACCTTTTTCATCCATTTCCTAGTATAAAAAAAACTCTTATTCATTCCATGTGATTAGTTCCCCACATCCCAACCTAAAGCGTGGCGACATCGCCAACATCACCCATATAAGCACACTGAATTAGGGCTGAATTAGGGCTAGGAAATCCATTCCCTGTGGGATCGACACCCGCCTTACCAAATACTATGTTTAGTATAGAAGTAAAGTGGGGAACATAAAATCTTTTTTATCGAGTCTCCGTTGATTCAACAATATAAGAGCTAAACCTAGGCGAACTGAAGGTTCCGAAATGGGGTACGAGACTCGAGGCTCTCACCGTAGAACATGGACAAAATGACGCCGGTCAGTCTTGGTCTATCTATCTAGTTATATGACCAAAAAAATTTGTTAAACATATGTAGGTTATGATCACCTTAGTGAATTGCTTTAAATTTGTTTAGATGTTGCACTATGCATGAAATTGTTTTACTTGTTTTCGCAATTCATGTATGAAACATGAATGTGACTTTAAGTTTATTTTCTTCTCAGTCTATTTTACAATGTCTTTCAATCATCTCACGTCAATCATAAAAGAAAACAAACTCGAGGGTCAAAATTATGTAGACTATAAACGCAACCTAGATATAGTATTAATCGCCAATGACATTAAGTTTGTTTTGGAACACCTTGCCCTCTAGTACTTGCTAATAATGCTGCGAACGTGGTTAAGAAAGCATATAATAAGTGGCACAAAGCTAATGAGATGGAAAAAAGATATATTTTGGCATCTATGTCAAATGTACTTCAACATCAGCATCAAGTTATGTAGACAATCGCTGACATTATGCTAAGCTTTGGAAACCTATTAGGGACACAAAACTAGGCTGCTAAATCGACATCAATCCGGAATATAATGAATAGAACAATGAAGGAAGGCTTATCTGTGAGGGACCATGTCCTCGAGATGATGGGCTATCTCAATAAGATAGAGATTTTGGAAGCATCTATTGATTCAGAATCCAAAATAGATTTGATTCTTCAAAGTCTACCTACAAGCTATCAGCAATTCAACCTGAACTATGATATGAATAAAAGAAATTATTCATTGCCTGAGTTTTTGACAGAACTGCAGTCGGCAGAGGGCCTCATAGCCCAGACTAGACAACCGCTGATTGCAGCTACTCCTTCTTCATCGCGCTTCAAACCCAATAAGGGGAAAAATAAGAATGAGAAGGCATCTATAGCCCTTAAGAAAGGAAAGGGCAAGAAAAAGGTGAATTCTAAAAAATAAACTAGAAATTATTTCAAGTGCGGCAAAAAGGGACATTGAAGCCGGATTGTCCACTTCTAAGATAGGCAATGGTTCAGGTATGTCCCATGCCTATGTAGTAGAATCATTTTTAGCGGCCGTTTCTACTCATTCGTGGGTAGTCGATACGGGAGCCACTGATCATGTTTTCTTTGATCCTTCTTTAATGCAGGAGATAAGGAAACTACATGAGGGCGAGGTCTATATTCAGCTTGGGGATGCCATGAAAGTGGCGGCTGTTGCAGTGGAGTTATTTATTTACAGTTTTATAGTGATAGAACTTTGGTTTTAAACAATGTTGTGCTTGTACATTTGTTTAGAAGGAATTTAATTTCAGATTCTAAATTATTTTCTGATGGATATTCTATTTCATTTAATGATGTTTTCATATTGAGAAATATGGTCCGTTTTTCTATCGTGGTACAATGTAAAACAATTTATATACCATAGTAAATTCACAACTCTTAAAAATTAACAACACATCAACTTTCTCAAGAAAGAGAAAATCTCTTTTATTTGGAATAAATGAAACGTACTTATGGCATGTAAGACTTGGACATGCCAAACCTCGAAGGATCTAAAGGTTGGTGGATCAATGTTCACTTAAGGATCTAACTCTAGAACCTTTTACAACTTGCGAATTCTATTTGGAAGGTAAGATGACCAAGAGACCTTTTAAAGATAAAGGATATAAAGCCAAGGAAGTACTAGAACTTATTCATTATGATGTGTGTGGTCTAATGTCAACTTAAGCTAGACGAGGTTTTCAATACTTCATCACTTTTATTGATGATTATTCGAAATAATGATTTGTTTATTTTATGCGCTACAGGTCAGAATCCTTTGAATAATTCAAGGAATTCAGGGCACTTGTAGAGACGCTTCATAATAAAACAATCAAGTGTCTACAATCTTACCGTGGAGGCGAATATCTTAGCAATGAGGTTTTGGACTACTTGTCAAAAGTGGAAATCTAATCCCAATTGACCTCGCCTGGCACACCTCAGCAGAATGGCGTGGCTGAAAGGAGAAATCGAACACTCCTAGAGATTGTTCGATCGATGATGAGTTATGCTCAGCTACCCATTTCGTTTTGGGGATATACACTGGAAACAACAACCTACACGTTAAATAACTTTCCATCAAAATCAGTATCAACAACACCACATGAATTGTGGACTGGACGTAAGTCTAGTCAAGCACATCTCAGAATATGGGGTTGCCTAGCACATGTGTTGGAGAAAGATCCAAGTAAATTGGAATTTAGAACTAAGGTATGTTTATTTGTAGGATATCCTAGGGAAACGAAGGGTTATGAATTCTATAGTCTTCAAGATAAGAAGGTATTCATTAGCACGAATGCCAAATTCTTAGAATAAGACAATGTAAAGAATCATAAGTCTAGTAGTGTGGTTGTTCTTGAGGAACTAAGAGAAATCACACAACCAACAACTTAAGAAAAGACAACAAACACACCTTCAACATCAACTTCTGTACTCAAATTGTAGTGCCTCAACGTAGTGGGAGGGTTACTGCTGAACCCGATAGGTTCATAGGCCTAGGAGAGTCTTCAGACTCAATCTTTGACCTGGATGAATCTGATCCCTGGAACTACAAAGACGCAATAGAGGATTCAAACAGTCGTTTTTGGAAAGAAACGATGGAATCCGAACTACAATCACTGGTAGGCAATGATGTTTACAATCTTTTTAACAAATTTAAAGGCTGCAAGTCCATTGAGACTAAATGGGTATACAAGCGTAAGCGTGCACCTGACGGGAAGCTGAAAGTCTTCAAGGCATAGCTAGTGGCAAAGGGTTATACCCAGAGGGAAGGTATCGATTACGATGAGACCTTCTCACGTGTAGCCATGCTTAAGTCGATCTGAATCCTATTATCTATAGCAGCCTACATGGATTGGAAAGTTTGGTAGAAGGACGTCAAGACAGCTTTCCTTAATGGAAGTCTTGAGGAAACCATCGACATGCAACAACCCAATGGCTATGTAGTTAAGGGTAAAGAATGTATGCTCTGGAAGCTTAAGATGTCCATTAATGGTCTCAAGCAAGCATCCAGATCTTGGAATGTTAGTTTTGATGAAACAGTCAAATCCTTCAGATTTGAACAGTGCCCTGATAAAAGTTGTGTGTAAAAGAAAGTTGAAGGTGCAAATGTTGTTTTCTTGATACTCTATGTAGATGACATTCTTTTGATTGGAAACAACAAAACAATGTTATCGAAAGTTAGAGAGTGGCTGGCTACACAATTTGAAATGAAGGATATGGGAGAAGCTGGACACATTCTTGGAATTAAGGTCATCCGAGATCGCCAGAAAAGGATGTTGTGCTTATCTCAAGAATCCTACATTGATATCGTGCTCAAGCGTTTTAAGCATGCATAATTCCAAGAATCCTATGCACGAGGCTTGATATTTGCTTTGTCATGGGCATGGTGTCAAGATATCAGTCCAACCGAGGCAGAGAACACTGGACTACGGTAAGAATATACTCAAGTACCTGAAGAGGACTAAGGAGTTTATGCTAGTTTACCAGGCATCCGAGCTGTATCCTTTGGGTTACACCGATTCAGATTTTCAAACAGATAGGGACACGAGAAAATCTATCTCAGGCTATGTGTTCACCTTAGGAGGTGGAGCCATCACATGGAGAAGTATGAAACAGAAATGTATCGCAAACTCCACCATGGAAGTTGAATATATGGCTACTTCGGAAGTTGCAAAAGAAGTTGTGTGGCTCAAAAACTTCGTTGTGGAACTCAACGTAATTTCGAGTATGCCAAAGAGTATTACAATGTATTGTGATAACTCAGGAGCAGTGGCAAACTCAAAGGAACCACGGGCTCACAAGGCCATTAAACACATAGAAAGGAAGTTTCATATCATCCGGGATATAGAGCGCAAATGAGACATTGAGGTGACCAAGATCGCATCAGAGAACAACCTGGCAGATCCTTTCACTAAGAGCCTACCTGGCACAACGTTTACTCGTCATGTGGAAGTTAATGGGGTAAGATGTATCGATCACCTAGACCTGCTTTCAGTATAAGTGGGAGAATAAGCAGTGTGTGTACACTCGAAAGCTTGTTTTGAGTATAAGTAGGAGATTGTTAGGGTATATACTAAAGGCAAGCTTTGAGTTGTTTTATACTTGTAAAACCTTATTTTCTAAATTATGAGAAGATTATTGTTTTGTCACATTGATTTTCTTTTCATATTTTTTATCTTATAATTCATTATGATTAAGAAAATGTCTAACGCTTTTGCATTATACACTAAGTGGCGATCAGGTTATCACTAAAGCATCTGATCAGCCCAAATAACAGCCGTTAAAACCGGTTAAAAGTACACAATATCTGATGAAATCTGCACACGAAGGTGTGAGTTTAGTGCAAAAGGTTGCAGGGATCGACGTACAACAGGGGCGTGTACAAGATGCAGTCAGGAAGTCATGCGCACATTAGAAGACCTAGCCTCACCGCAGGAAGATCAGTGGGGTGCGAAGCAGCTGATTAATGCTTCACCCACCTAGCTGTACAAAAGGCGATGGATGTGCAGCGAGAAAAAGGTTCGGGAGGTTCGGGAGGTTTGAAAATTTTGCAAGTTTAGCCAGTCAGTTTCCAGTTCCAAGTTCTACCTCCAAATTCTCTGTTGAAGCCTTCACGTACCAATCCACACTTAGAGTAGAAGGCTGGAATGGAGACAATGAGTGAGAGCACCTACCGCGAGTCTAGTCTCAATTTTAGCAATGTTTCAAGATACGACTGTCGTCCACACCACAGCTCGATCTGCCTAGCCTAGATAGTTTTGCATTCTTGTTCATTTTGGTGTCTTGAGTGAAATCCAAACAATCTAAGTTGAATTTTCCATTTGACTTGCTGTTTTTAGTTAAGTTGTGCTTGAATTTTTAACTTGTTTTCGTAGTTGTAAGATTTTCGAAATATTTCTAAGTTATCTATCTTATTTACTTGTATTGCTTGAAATCATGTTTTCTTTAAGCTTTTGTTTCAGTTTAAGCATGTTCGCAATTAGGATAGTAAGGAGGTTTATCATTTCAGTTTCTTTCAAACATGTTCAGCGTAGAAAGTAGGTAGGTAGGACGTCCCGTTAGGCCAGTTTGAAGGCGTTAGATTTACATTCTGTTGTAGTTTAACTTGAGGAAGTCCCGCCCGAGCAATTCCAGGGAAATTTCGGTGTTCCAGCTCAGCAATTAGGGTTTGGGAGGCTGGAAGGGACAACCTGATATGGTCCCGTTCATTTCAGTCGTCTGCATGTTTGTCTTTTACTTTTTCGCATAAAGTGTTGAGTTACGGTTAGGTAGCCTAGACCGTCAGTTACCCAAAATAGATAAAAGTAGAATTAATTAGAAAGAGTGCTTTATTGTTTATACCCAGATAAGAAAGTATCTTTGACTTAGCCTGCTTTTCAGTTTATCTTTAACCAACTCCACTTAGGACCTGCAACCAACTTCAGTACTTGTCTTGTAATCACTTGATTAATTAGGTAGTTGGTAGTTTAGTTTAGAGTCACACATTAGGATTCACTTAGTTATGTTTGTTCAATTTCGTAATCTAGTTTAAGTCCTTACAATCAGTCTGACACGCACTTTAACTGCCCAGTTCATACCCGTAATACTAGTTAAGTAATAGTTTTTAGTTGTCTAACTTTTCATTATTTATCTAGTATAACCAAACCTCTTACTCATTACACGTAGTTAGTTTCCCACATCCCAAACCAAAGCTTGGCTGCATCGCCAACCTCACCCATATAAGCACACTCAATTATGGCTAACAAATTCATTCCTCGTGGGATCGACACCCGCCTTACCAAATACTATCTTTGGTGTAGAAGTAAAGTGAGGAACAAAAATTCTTTTTGATCAAGTCTCCGTGGATTCAACGACACACGAGCTACAACCTGGGCGAACTGAAAGTTCTGAAAGGGGGTACGAGACTTGAGGCTCTCATCGTAGAACACAGACGAAATGAGGTCGGTAAGGTTCCTAAGTCGGTTTCTTGCAAAAGTAAAACTAAGTTTCACAACCTAGATAAACATAGATAATCTATCGCGAAAAATTGCAGTGTCAGTCCAAAACGTTTACTAACCTTGGTAAACGAAAGACGCTGGTGTGGTATAGCACTGAAATGATTCACATGAGATAAGTCTTTCTTGTTGATTACTGAAAAATGAGGTCTCGGTAATATTTACTTCTTAATCTCTGTATATAAAATTGAGCTTATTATGCACTGCTTTGATTTATTTAAAGGTGCAAGCTTTTTGTAGCCCAAGAATCATGATAACCTGGGCAATGGTAATTAATGACTAACAGGTGCTAGGAATGTTATTGCACTGAATCGTGTCCCACGAGAATCCAAGTTGATAGTGTTCCCAAGAGGAGTTCAATAAAAGGTTTTATTATATAGAAACCCGACCGACTTGGAATTTGTTCCAAAGTATAATAAATAAAGAATTTTGAACAAGAGCACTCTTGCTAAAAGATATTAATTAATTAAAACCAGCAGCAGATTTCAATTAATTAATGGATATTAGAATCTTAAACACGAGAAATAAATTAATTAAAAAGTAACTCCAGATTTTCTATTGGGCTTATATTAAATTGGAATTAATTTAATTAGTGAAGCCTAATAGGAAGGCCCAATCAAAATTTTCTTGGATCCCTAATTTGGCCAATACGTCTCTATATATAGAAGAAAGGAAAGAAGAGAAAAACACTTAACCTAAACCTAGGCTAGCAATTTTTGAAAACCACACAAGCAAACACACTACAATTTTGAAAATTTCTAGGTTATTCCTAGTTCTTTTTATTCTCATTTTTCTCTGTCAAGTCTTATAGGTTTGATAGGTATTGTTCCACCACAATATTCAAACCTAGGAGTAGGGAACGGGTTAGAAGATATAAGGTTGAAACCATTCACTACATGTGGAGAATGAGCGAGCAATCATCGGATCTTTAAAGATTCAATAAGGTAAATTTCGAAAACCAAGTAAACCCATGTTTTAGGATTTAAAATTCTACGCAAAGCATGTCTTACTTGTGTTCTAGTATAAGTAGGATAATTAGATTGGTAAAAAAAGTTTCTTATATTAACCTAGTTGATCCCGCGAAGGGGATTCCTTCAATGGAATGTTCAAAACCCCAACAGCACCACGCCCTGCCCAGCACCCGTTGCCCCTGCACATGTCACTCACATCTCACCCACGGACGCCGAGGTGTGCCGCTGAGTGCTGCAGAGGACTCGCTCTCCAGCCTCGAGTAAGACGCGCGTCAAACCTGGTCTCATACGCGCGCATGCCTGTTGGTGCTGCCTGCAAGCAACCGGGTGTGGCTAACCAAGGGCTACTGAGAGAAGTATGTACGCTGCCTTGCCCGCGCCCGTCAATGCCTGCGCCCGTTAATGCCCGCGCCCACGCCTATTGCATCCCCCGCTGCCTGTGCCACTCAATGCCCTTGCTTGCGCCCGCCATTTGTTGAGCCACTTGGCACCTTGCGCATGGCCTTCCGGGCTAGCCCCAGCCGCACACAGCCCTATCGCCTGCGCGATAGGTGGGGTTGTCATGGAGGAGCTCCCCCACCCGTCACCCGGTGACGTATCATGGCCTGGTCCCAGACCTCTGTTCTTTTTTCTTCATTTTTCATTTTTGTTCGATTTCTTGTCCAAAATTACATGAATTTAATGGAAAAATATAACAAAAAACCTAGTCTACCATGGTCAACCCCTTTGGGTTTACAACACATGCCAAAACGGCAAAACCATGAAAAACAAAAGATGGATCTAATGCATTCAAATCTTCCATGCAAATCAGAATATTGCAGAAAACAAAGAACAACAAATCTAAATCTGAAATTAAAGCACAGTTGCAAAATGCATAGGAAAGAAAAAATTAACATTGTCTGCCCTAGAACGCATGTAGACAGGAAATAGAAAACAGATAAATTCGAGACCCCTAGACATGCTCCTTGAATTCGAATATTAACCTTGTTTGCAGAGTCTTCATGTTGATTGTTGTAAGCCGAGGGCTTGCAACTCTCGTCACTCCACCAATCCATTTTGTCTAGCAAACAAAAATCTTAACAACAATCTTCGGAGCACTGTTTGACCCTTCACACAATCTCCAATATGAATTTATGATCCATATGTATTGCAGAAATCTATTCAACCAATTTCTTTTAGCCTATGTCCCTCCTATAGCTTTAATATTGGTGTGGACAATATTCTATCAAGTTGCGTAGCTGGGGTGGACAATGAAATCGATAGAACTGTTTTCTCCAAAGGGAAAAACATTTTTCTCATTGAAAAGCTACTCTAAATTAATTGCCCCACATCCTATATTTAGAGGGGTTGTTGGACTACATCATGAATTCCAAGGAGGACTAGGAGTGGGCCTCATAATGGGCTTAATTCTATTAATTTTAGCTCAACTTAATTACGTCCATTAATATTAATTCACTCCACTATC
This sequence comes from Monilaria moniliformis, assembly GCA_034509125.1. Lineage (NCBI taxonomy): Eukaryota > Viridiplantae > Streptophyta > Magnoliopsida > Caryophyllales > Aizoaceae > Monilaria > Monilaria moniliformis. Next base: position 702 of record JAYDZE010544670.1, on the reverse strand, counting down.
GAATTAATAATGCACCACCCGTCATCATCCATATTACGAATATGGCTCCTTTTAATTCATTTATTTCTCGTGCTAAAGATTTCCAATATCCATTAATTAACATAGGCTTGTTGATACCTTCAATTAATTAATATCTATCTTTTACCAATTGGTCGGATTTCGTATAATAAATTTCTTTTCTCGAACACCTCTTGGGGATATTATCAACTCGGGTTCTCCCAAGACACGATTCTATATACTAATAATACTAGCACCTCTTGACATTAATTACCATTGCTAAAGATATTGGGAATTACTTAGGATTACGAAAAACCAGCACCCATTGATAAGTCAAAGCAGTGTATAATTAACATTGTATGCTCAATATTACATATATAGGTTAAGAAATAAATAATCAACAAGATCTTGTACTTCACTTACACAGCATCGAAGTACGTATCTCATTGTAATCCATTTGAGTGCTATACGACACCAGTGTTATCAGTTGGCCAACATAGATGTGTAAACTTAGTATTAGCACTGAAACCTTTTGCAATAGATTGTCCCTGTCTGTAACATCCCTAAAAATGGGCTAGTTGGAATAGTGATTTTCCGATTGTCGGAGAAGGGTTTCGACGATAAATTGAAAATAATTAATTAAGTAAATTGAGATAAATAAAAGAGTCTAATATATGAATAGAGTTTAATAAGAGAAATATGTTA
>JAYDZE010544669.1:0-32674 GCA_034509125.1 Monilaria moniliformis | reverse complement strand
ATCTATTTTTATTTTTTTATTTTTTAATAAATATTTATGAAATTACTAAAATACCCTTGGACTTTTTTAAAATTACTTGGGGGGGCCATGGACCCCCAGGCCCTAGTGTCCCTCCGTCCCTGGCTGCACTGGCGTCCAACTTAGTGTAAGTCCAAAATCTTTTCTTATACCCATATATTATATTAAGTTCAATCCAAAATAATTGAATTTTTTTTAACAAAGTTGTTGTTTTTGTGAAGAAAACAGACTAAAGATATAAATATAGATTCAATTGTTGATGAATTTTATACATTGGAATCTCACTAGGTGAATATTGAAATATTTTGACATGTATAAAATTTAATTCACTGATCAAAATTTAAGTTTCCGCTCATTCCATTATCCAATTCCAAAGTCGCTCCTACTTATATATGCTACGAGGTTGTGGTCAACTTTATAACCAACTACAGATATCCATGTTTATATTAAGAACCGGTTGGGACCCGTATTGCTTTTGAATCAGTAAATTCAATAAGCTCTCCCTCGAGATGCCAATTAAATTTATAAATTTTAATAGCAAAAATTACTAGAAAATATGAATCTATGTGTTATATATATCATAGTAGCTAGAAAATCTTTTTTTGTTATCAAAATTAACAATTTTGATATTCTCTGTTTCACAATTTTTTATGTGTATTTCATTAATAATTTCACTATTTAATAATAATATTTATTATAAAATAAAAAATATTATTATATAATATATCATGGTTAACACGTGTCTGTTGCGTAATGAGTATTTCGCTAAATTATGTATCTAGTTACATTTAATTATTATTTTTCTTGTCATCATTCCACTACATTATGATCCTTGATTACACATGCACCAAATGTTGCTTTAGAAGTTACACATGCACATACATGCACCCACTTATTGACCAATAGCTCACGGTTTAATTTTTCCATAATAGCAATTGAGCACATCTACTTTACATAAATATATTTTAATCGATGGGCGTCGTCAACCTGCCTAATTAATTTAATTTCACAATGTAATCTCTCTGAGCAAGGGTTAATTAATTATGAATCAGGAGACCACATTATAATATAATTTGACGCACTTGATTTTATTTATTAAAAAAAAACTATTACGTAGCACAGTGCCTGTTTTAGAGCTTGATTTACAATACGTATTGAACAATTTGGTGTAAGAATTGAGTGCAAAATTCAGTTGGAAAAATTTTAGTGCTATGCATGCCCACTAATTAGTATAGGGTAGTATTGTGATGTCCTCTATAACTTTTTATGTCTAGTGATGTTTCATTAATAATTTTACTATATAATAATAACATTTATTATAAAATAAAAAATTGCTTTTATATAATATATTATAACTATCATTTATAACAAACAAAAAAATGGAACAGTAGGCTAAGACAGCGTGAATACGGCATTTCGCACGATAGTTATCCTCTATAATATATGCATATATATTGTTTAATTGCCTACATGTTTTGAATGTCGCATGTCAATTTCATGTGTAGTGCCCATAAATTTTGCAATGTATATATGGGTGATAAGAAAGGAACAAAGTTATTAAAAGTGTCACAATTAGTATTGAAATGTGACTTGTGTTGGATATATACGGATGAATTGTTCTATATCGAAATTATAAATTAAAAAAATAATTTAAATATTTAATGAACTACTCTTTTTATTACCAATTGATTTAAGATTGAACTTTATTATAATTGAATTTCATTAAATATCGAAATTATAAAGTAAGGGTGATGAAATTATTCGAATGTTATGCAAGGAGAGGGAGCAAGAGAGATTGGATATTCACATGTTGGAGTCATTAAATTATGTATCCAGTTACATTTAATTATTATTTTTCTTTGTCATCATGCACATACATGCACCCACTCATTGAGCAATAGCTCACTGTTTAACTTTTCCATAATAGCATTTGAGCACATCTACATATAACATATTTTAATAGATGGGAGTTGTCAACCTACTTAATTTATATAATTTCACAATTTAATTTCTCTGAGCTAGAGTTATATTACTTAATCACGAGACCACATTATTATATATGTTGATGCAATTGATTTTATTTTGAAAAAAAAAGTATTATGTAGCATAGTGCCTGTGTTTAGTGCTTAATTTACAATACATATTGAACAATTTTGGAATAACAAATTGAGTGCAATAATACAGTTGGGAAATTTTTGGTTCGAAAAGAAGAACAAACATGACTTTAATATTTTCCTTTTTAATTTCTGAAACATGCCATTCTAATAATCCCAGTGAATAAATTTTGGCATTATCGGAAAGATTTGGATCTCAAAAAAAAAAAATAGTACATATTTAGTGCAGTCTGATAAATGTAGGAATAGAGGAGATTATATTCTCCTAAGACAACAAGACAAAAAGATAGGCTATCCTGAAACCACAGGCGTGGGGCCCAAACACAGTTTCTCTCAGCAGACAGCAGCCACTGAACAAAATTCAACAAAACACACACAGATGCACACACAAACACAGTGTAGAGAGAGAGAGTGGGTGTGTGTGTGTGAAAAGGAGTAGATAGGAGTAGTGCGCGCAGTCAGTGGTCAAATTAGCAAACAGCTCGGGCCTGCCCTGCTCTTCACCATCTGCCACTTACACACAGTACAATCACAGCTCCTTCCGGCGTGCTACTCATCAACCACCCTATTCCCCGACCAACCCCTCTCTCTCTCTCTCGATTAGTTTTGTCCTGCTCAATTATTAATGTTTTTTTGGGAAAATTAGAAAATCTTATTTGCATTCTTGAAATTTAGATTGAGCAACTCGTATTAACCAATTAAGTGGTGAGAAGAAATGATTGTGTAGTGTAGGGTAATTGGAGGGGCGTGATGGTGGGGAATACGGGGTTTACGGTGGGGGAGAGAGCACCCGATTGTAATATGGGAGACATAAGAACGAGAAATCCGGCAAGTAATTGGAGTACGGAGCATCTGAGACTGATCGAATTTGAGAGAGAGAGAGAGAGAGAGAGAGAGGGAGAGAAAAGGACGGGTCCGGAGGTGGAGGGAAGCAATCCAATAATTGCTCGCCCACGCTATTCCGACAATCATGATATTGTCTGTCCGAATTCAACTACCTTCACATCAGTCAATATTTTTCCTCTTCTTACACGCTCACTGTGTTTGTCTCTTCCCGCTTACCTCCTTTCAATTTCGGTCTTTACCCATTTGTCTCCATTAATCTAGTTTGCTGCTACATTTGTTATATACTTTTACTTTTTCCACCCTCGATAAATTGTAAAATTTTATATATAAACAATTGATCCATAAGCTAATTTTTAAGAGATAATTGTCATGATAAATTGTACTCCCTCCGTACACGAAAAATAGTTAGTTTTTTCATTTTGGTCCGTCCATAAAAAATAGTCACATTCTATTTATGAAAAATTTCTCACAACACAATACTCATAACCTAAACCACTATTACCCACCACTTTTTATCTCTCTAACTATTTTTTCTCCATCTCTCTTACTTTATCAACCATTTTTTTTCTCTCCAATCATTTTTTCTCCTTATTTATCTTACTTTACCACTTGTACATTAAAATCTGTGCCGTCCACCAACGAGACTATTTTTGGTGGACGGAAGGAGTATTCTGTACTAACAATATATTTATATTTGAAATCATAAATTTCGAAAAGTTTTCTTGTACACAACATCCTAAGTAAAATTTTTAGTAGGATCCACACACTTCCACGCCAGTGAATTTCCCATTGATTGGTAAAACTAGTATGAAATATTAGAATTCTAAAAGGACAAAAATGACGTAAAAGTCCAAAACAAATCCAACTTTGTGTGGATAAGTGTGACAAAGAATATGAGATTATTAAAATATTATTGACTCGGACAATATAATATGTTGTAACATCAAAATGCCAAAGAACATGTATCACGGTTTACAGTTAGTGATGAATCAGCTACATTATTATGTGCAATTGTTGGCCAGTCCACTATATATTACTCGTGCATATAGTGTACATAATAGTATTACATATTATACATAACATATGATGACTATACTCATTACTGCACAATGTCATTAATTACCACTAAATTGATCGTGCACACCATCCTACCCCACCAACATCGTAATCATCGAGGATGTTCTTCTTGATATGATTTCATCAATGTTACACCAATTACAATTAGAAGTTGACAATACCTTTTATGAGTTATCTGCAGTTTCACCGATCCCTCCCACATTTTGGTGTGTATTACTTATGTATTGTTATTAATTTATTGTTTTAACGACATAAATATATTATTTTAGTTGAATAAAAAGAGTTGATGTTAATTCTAACCTGCTTAATTAATAATAGCAATTTCAGGCTAATTTATCATGAGATCAATTTTTAGGGTACAAAAAACATAGTTGATAGTCGGAGATAGCATATGGCTTCCCACGTAGACGAGACAACGCCTTTTTAATCCTGACATAGAAAATGCTATTAGGATAAAATTTTCATTATCGATTTATTGAGCTAAAATGTATAATGATCTTTATTATTGAACTAATTAAAATAGTATATTATCGATTTTAATTATATAAATTGATTCAAGTATAATAGATTATGGTTTGAGACAATAAATAAATAAAATTTATAAGTAATTATGATCGGTACAAAACCCTAATCAACATGTCTATAAAATTTTAACTAACATTTATAAAATATCTTGTTTATTAAAATTCACAAATGCTATCTGCGATGTTTATTGTATAAGTTCACATTTACAATTCAATAACCTTTAAATCATATACAACGAGTAAATTGTACTTGGAAAATTAGATTTGACTAATTCAAAACTATAAATACGTTGGTGAAATTCGAACCTAAGATTTTAGCCTTAGTTAGGAATACCTATTCAACCGCTAGGTCATCCCCAATAGAAAACATAATAGTTATACGTCAAAGGACTCGTTTCGGGTTGTCGGATAATTACGTTACGGGTCATTCGAATTTTAATTTTTTTAATCTAAACGTTTTATATTAAATGTTATAGTAAAACATATAAAAGTGAAATGATGAATATAACTCTCAAATATTGAATCAAAAAACATTCTCATATACATTTGAAAAAGAGAATCTTATTATATTAACTTACAAAAGTTTGAAAAAAATAACGTAATGAAGTTTGAAAACTAAATAATGAGAACTCGCTATTTTTCAGGTCAATCCTAGGATTTTTTTAATTATTTTTTATGTAAAATTCATGTGAGAAATCTTTTTATTTATTTATCTGTTAGTTTTCTTTTTCGATTCTTGTTATACAATTTTTTTATTTTTTAGCAGTTTTTTTGTTGATTAATGTTGTAGGTTGTTTTTATATAGTTCAAATTAATGAAATTTTGCATTTGTTCATTCGTTCGATCATCTGCTCAACATTTTCTGCATTCATTAAATATATTTTTGAATTGGTGGATCTTTGTTGTTTCTTCAAACTTTTGTTGATGCTAGGCTGGAATCATGGTTCTTACCATTCTGTGTGTGGTTTGGTTTTAAACCATTGTTGGTATGATGGTAGGAATTGTGTGAATCCATACCATACATACAAAAAAAAATTGGAATAAAAGTTCTTGCCATAGAATTTTTTGTTGTAATTTTTGTTTGGTAAGTAAGCATAGTATGAATACGCACAATTTATATCAGGCTTATCAGACATGCGCACGTCCAGTTTTAGCACTGCACTCGCATGTTTAGTTATAAAATAATTTTTAGAATTAAAATTGAATTTAATGAACTTTTATTTTAAATTTTAATTTGTATATGATATTTCAAAATTAAATTTGAATTAGAATAGTTTTTATTTTTTTAATGAAAAATTATTTTTTAAGTCAAAAATGAAAAATGAAAAATGGGCTTAAGCGCATTTATGTCTCTTCAAGTTAAAATCAACTATATTTAGTTTTTTAAAGTTCATATTTAACTATTAGTTTTGATTATTTTTATGGATTAGTTCAGAAAAATAACCTCTATAATATATCTATGACATTATAATTCTTGTTTGATGCATAATACATGGCCCTTATAAACCAAAAGTCCAAAAATATTATATAGACTTGTGTAATTCTATATACCACATTCCAGGTGATATACCTTATACAAATAATACTTATAATAAATATTAATTATTTTTAATTTGTAACATTCTATCAAATAACGGATCACATATTACATATATTTTAATATATCATATCGAATTTGAATTCAAATTCTGTCTACATGCGATGTAATATATATATATATATATATATATATATATCAAATGAGAACTCGCATCTCCCATTAAAACTAAGACCAAATAACAACCCTTGATTTTGATAATCTAATGGCTTATAGTTTGCCACATGTAATAATTAAAAATTCGAAAATAGAACAAAAAATGTCGTTTTTAGCGACTGAAAGGCTATCGTGGTCATTTCAGCATTTCTGTCGTTTTTAACTCCCCTATAATCAAGGGAAAGTGATAGTGGTGTCATTTAATTAGACGATATTTTTGGAAGGCTATAGAGGGTGCATTAAATCCGTTTCCAAGCAATAATCGCATCCTTTAATTATGGTAACATATCTTATTATGTTAATAAATCAAAATCAATGGTCATGTTAGAGTGAGAGCGCCCTATAAGGTTGAACTAAGACCAAATCTGGATAATTTGATTACATCAATGGATGGTCCGGATTGCGTTATGCGTAGCAGCATTATACAGTGGTTAATGATGGCAACTACCGCTAGTTAATGATGGCAACTACCGCTAATTTCGGCCATAATCTGTATCGTATCTACGCTACGATTCACAGCACGTAATCAAAGTCAAAGCTGTGCGAAATATATCATTTCTTCAGCATTGTTTGATAGACTGTTGGGCTGCTCCCTCCGATGATTTTGGACGATTAATTGCGGCACTTGTAGTACTACTACTCACTGACCGCTGGCGACTAGGAGATAACTTTAGCGTCTTTCGCGTCTGTCCATCAATGTGTCTATAGGTTGCAGCACGAAAGACACTAAAGTTATCTCCTGGTCGCCGGCGGTCAGTGAGTAGCAGTACTACAAGTGCCGCGATTAATCGTCCAAAATCGCCGGAGGGAGCAGCCCAACAATCTATCAAACAATGCTGAAGAAATGGTATATTTCGCACAGCTTTGACTTCGATTACGTGCTGTGAATCGTACCGTAGATACGATACAGATTATGGCTGAAATTAGCGGTAGTTGCCATCATTAACTACCGCCCTCATTTCACTCGGAAACGAAATTACCCCTATAATGTTATAATCGCCACTGTATAATGATGTTACGCATAACACAATCCGGACCATCCATTGATGTAATCCAATGGTCCAGATTTGGTCTTAGTTCAACCTTATAGGGTTGTTCTCACTCTAACATGACCCTATATATATATATATATACACCAATTAGGATTATATCCACATGCATATTTATACTTAATATAAAGTCGACAACGTTAAGCACAAAATATATAAATAACAGAAATCTTAGTTTCAAAATCAACACATGTAAGCCGTGCATTTAGTAGCATGGGTATTACTTTGACACTAAATAAATACATCGAAAATAATTTGTGAAAGGGTGTAATAATAATAATAAGAAGCAACCAAAAAAACTATTTGAAATGAAAGGCATTGTGATCTGTTAAGGGGGCCGTACCAATAATAGGAATAAGTGTTGGGAATTCATGCATATTAAGAACCCCCCATATGGGAGCCGACCCACACAAAGCCTGTTTGCAGCCGACTCATTTTATGCATTCCTAAAACTAATGCCTCTGCAAAAGCTGCTCTCTTTCTCTCTCCTCTCTCTCTCTCTCTCTTTAACCCCTCCATAATATAAACCCTTTAAGCCCCAGCATTTGCAGCCACTTCTCTCTTGCACACACACAGACACATAATAGGCGAGAGATCATATATAGATGATGGCTACAGACACGGCTGAGAGAAAGGCTACGCGGTCGGGGCAGGCGCCGCCGCCGGAGCCGGAGCACCTCCCTTGCCCGCGCTGCTCCTCCACCGATACCAAGTTCTGCTACTACAACAACTACAATTTCTCGCAGCCGCGCCACTTCTGCAAGGCCTGCCGCCGCTACTGGACCCACGGCGGCACCCTCCGCGACATCCCCATCGGCGGCGGCAGCCGCAAGAACGCCAAGCGCTCCCGCTCCGCCGCCCCCGGCGCTGCAGCCAATGTCTTCTCGCAGCCGCCTCATCACGACCTACGCGGTTTCCCCGGCGGCGCCTCGCAGCTGCTCGTCCCTTTCGCCGGTGATCACGGCGGCGCGGGGCCGTTTTCCGGCGACTCCAAAATGTGCGGGAGTTTCACGTCGCTGCTGAACACGCAGGGAGCCGGGCTTTGGGCTTTGGGCGGGTTAGGGCTCGGGCTCGGGCACGGGTTCGAAGACGTGGGGTTCGGGCTCGGGCGGGCCGTGTGGCCGTTTCCTGGGGTGGTTGAGGGCGGGCCCACGAGTGGGAGCGGTGGGGGGTCGACCGTGGGCGGGAACACATGGCAGGTTGAGAGTGGGGAGAGTGGATATAGCAACGGCGACTGTTTTGCTTTGCCAGATCTTGCTATTTCCACGCCGGGAGGAAATTTTATGAAATTATGAAATGATTTATTTATTTGTGCTTTTGTATTTAGGGAAGGTGATGTTACGACTACGAGGTAGCATATGCATATGAGAGGGAAATTGAAGGAGGTTTTGTGGCATAGTTTTTCTTTTTTTTGCAGTTTTCATGAATGCCAATTGCCATAGGGGCTTTGGTTGTTTCTTAATTGGCCAATCATCTTGTTTTCATGCCACACATGACTCCCAATGAATTTTCAAAGTTCTTATTTTTTAATGAAGTCGAAATATGTGAAAAGAAACAAAAAGATTCGATATCTTCTATTTTAATTAATTGGGCTAGTTGAACGTAAATTCATATATTATAGCCAAATATTGATTTTTTCATACACTATAAAGTTGCTGGCTAAATACATAAATTTTAATCATTTCCAAAAAAAAAATCAGCTTTAAATTTCGCCCAAATCAAATTGACCTATCACTGAAATTTGAATACGTTGCGTGACTTTAAACATTCGGTTACTAACGTGGGCTTATGTATAATCGAATGGATGCAAACAATTCAAATGTATAATGCTAAAAAATCCAACATAAATATTGCATTTGACTATTGAACATCCACAATTGATTTTTTAGCTCATATCTCTAATTTCTAAGCATGCATTTGGCAATATATAATTTCAAATTAGCAATTGAATGTTTAAACTCTTGCTATATATTAAAATTTCAGTGTCAAGTCAGTTGTGATTTGGGATAATTTGAATTCGAAGAAGTTTTAGAAATTTTGCGATGGTACAAAATTTCAATGTCAAGTCAAATTCGATTTTGGTGAAATTTGAATTATGAGAAATTTGGAAATGATCAAAGTTTTTACATTTTTCCACCAACTTTATAATATATGAAAAAAAAAAACTAAAATTTGAATATAAAGTAAGTATTTTAACCAATTAGCCCAAATTAATTTGCCAAGCACATTTGTATAAGTAGTAGTATTACTTGTCTTTCACATAATCAACATTCAAGATTTTCAATACTATGAAAAGCCTTGTCGTTTCGTAGAAATAAATTAGGCAAAGTTAGTTATTTTTTTTTTGATAAGTACAAAATTAAATTTAAAAATCACCACAGTGGAAACAAATTTGAAACCTTTAGCCTAATCATTAATCACTTTCATGTTAGCCTGTTAGGCCAGTACACACACATTGCGATCCTTTTCTTATTTAGTTACTTTGTTACAGTAAAAAAACATCTAGGCTACTTATATATAAATGCAATAAGAGTAGTCTAGATGTATAAACGTAAAACCTCCAACGAGGAAGAAACGGCAATACGTTTTCTTCAATGCGTGCATTGAGGATTTTTTATTTTATTTTTGAGATCGCATTACGTTTTATTGCTAGTTCATTTTTAAGCATAATGGTTGTGTTGAAAAATTTAATATTCCACTCAAGTTGGCATAAACTTAATTAAACAAACTATGAAGTGATTTAGTTAAAAACTAGCTAGCCAATAGAAGATTGGGAAACTACATGCATCGGAATGATGAAACCCAGTATTCCAATTGCTCACTCCACTCACAAAATATGGGATTAACCACTATATGAAGAGCAACTCCACTTTTTTGGTAAATTATGGGCCAAATTTCTCAGGAAAAAAAAAAAAAGTATGTTGGGACAAATGTTCAACAAATAAGTTTTGATTAGATCCAACTTGTACTTGCATTTTGTTTAGGGGGAACCAAATAGTACCCTGGAAGTTATGAAGATCGGCGACAACTTGAAAGAAGAAGTCGAGTATTATCGAACTAATGAGCTTACTTCTATGAAGTTTAGTGGTCGCAAATTAATGGATTGAAGAATGCAATGCGCACGAAAGCAATTCAGCAGCAAACTTCAAATTGGTCGATGCGAGGTCGAGCTTGGCAACGAATATAAGAGAGAGAGAGAGAGAGAGAGAGAGAGAGAGAGAGAGAGAGAGAGACAACTACCATCTGACAATTGTCCAATCAGAATTCAACAACAACTTAAGGACCTGACAATCAAAAGGACGCCGGTAGACTGCAGCTCGGTATAAGACAAGACGAGACCTCATAATTTGTCTTCTATATTCAAGAATCTAGTCCAAACTTCAAACATGATTCCACTCTTTCTAAGTTTTTTCAGTTAAGTAAGTTGTCAGCAGCCCATTTTTGTACACGATCGAAATAGTTTTAACCGCTTCTATCTTCCGAGAGTCTGCACGCAAGCTTTGCATATGGCTTTTCTAGCAATTTCTCAGAAAATCAACCGGTAAAATTTTGTTTCTCAAACTTGAAGAATATTAATTTTAGCGATGCAGCACAACGAACCTTATTAATCATATATGTCATCTTATTCCTTTGAGCAAGCTTCTGGCCTGCTGTGCGGAGAGAGAGAGAGAGAAGTGTTACATTAGCTTTTTAGGCATGGCTCGGAACACCCGAAACCTACGGGCCACAAATCAAGTCAAACCTTAACTATTCATGGTCTCACTACTTACTTTTTTAATTCATGAATTGAAGATGTAAGAGTAAACACAGTTAGTGTTGGTCGTCAGTCTCACTCTCTCATCAGCAAAGACAACTTCGCCAACCTATCCTCATCAGTGACAGTCAAGATGATACCCGCCTATTGAAGAAATCTAAACATATTAAACTTTATAAATGATTTAGAATCTTTTTCTATTCACCTAGAACTCTAAACACTTTCAATATGCTTTCAACTTTTCAGCCAAATTTATTCAATTATATAGTTTAAACTCTAAAATGATACAATCATATCGCATCGCTTTTGAGAATTCCACGAATTCTCTTTGAACCGTAATTTCAACCAATCCCAACCTAAAATTATCTGTGGATCAAATACCAGAAGTTAAATTCACCGAATATAAGTCTCCGTCTAATGCAGCAAGTAAGTCAGACTATTCAGTTGAGTTCCAAACGAAAGAGTTCAATATGCAATTCAACCAATGGCAGCCCAAAAACATTTGTGTATCGAATACCAGAACTTTAAATTCACCAAATTTTAAGTCTCTATCTAATGCAACGAGTAATTCAGTTGAGTTCCTAACGAAAATACAAGAAGAAAAAGTAAAAGATAAACTGTAGATCCAAACCTTTCGTAAATTCAAACATTAATTTTACTGCTCATTTGACGGGCTGCTGAGCTGCCTCAAGTTATACTTTGCTAATTCCTTGTACTGCTCCACAACTCCAATCAAGCAAACAGTCTAAAAACACAAAGTCTCCATCAATAAAAAGAGCAAGATACTCATATTTGAGTCAGACCAATGCATTATAAAATTTCAACGAACAACGCCATCACTTGTCAACGCAAGTCTTAAAAGTTAGTGATTTCAAGACATGCACTTAAGATGTATTGTTTAATGTGGCTATGTTTATGCATCAGGAAATTTGAAGTCAGTATCTACTATCTACAATTTCAGAAAGATGCAAGTCTCATCTTCAAGGCATGCTTATGCAATATGCATGTAGCAATGGTTGCAGCAAGCACAATCAAAGTGTCGATTTTAAGTTAGTTATGACAGTAAGTTCACTATTAAATGCCAAAATCTCATAACGATTAATACTTTTCAACTCAGCTGTGGTGGCTGACACGACAAAATTCAGTCAGATTTTCTTAACATGAATTTTCTTACCTTGACAATTTGGACCATTATACTTATATCTGGGTTGGCCAGATCGACCTTGTGAATAGATGGAACACATTTGGCAACTGCATCTATAACTTTTGCACGATTGATACCAGTGTTTGCGCGAGCATCATACAAAACTGAAAACTGAAACAAAATAATCAATCAAGAGTAAGAATCATGTTGTCATTTTGCATCAATTATTGCTTTATGGTAAAGAGATTTTCTTCAACCCACCTGTTATTTATAAAATCAGAAGCAGTATCACCAGGAGCAAGTGCCAAAAAGAATAAATACCCATATGAAGTTGATTCACAAGTACAGAATGTATTACCCTTCTATATCAATATTTGAAATCCTATTTAAGTTCACAAAAACAAAACAGTAATCAGATATTTACCTTACGTGGTTTCTCAGTTTCTATAGGAAAATACTTCTCGATAACAGGTTTGATGGCTCGCCTGATTTCTTCATCTGACGTGTAGCATGATACTTCAACTGGAAGCAGCCTTAAAAGAAACCTGGTAAAAATGCCATGCTCTCAGCTGGGTGATGCCAAATGCTGGACATATTTTGAGAAACAGGGAAAGAACATTTCAATTGTCAGGTATTAACCTTGAGATGTGTTTCTTGGTTATGGCAAGAGAAGTCATCATGTGATGCACGATATCTTTTGTGCTGGGATCTCCCTCTCTCTTACGCATTTGGATGAAGATAACACCATTACAACCAGTGTCAAGTTTACAAAAACGCCTCTGCTTACACAAAGGGATAAATGCATCACCCAAACAGCAGTAATAAACATGAAAACATGTGGAGAAGTGAGAACAGAAAAGAAGATCTCAGGTTTGAAAGACGTCACTACTGATTTACGTTATCAAAATCAGATGACAAAATAAAGAAAACAAAACAAAAACAACGAAAAGGAGCACCCCCTGACTTCCTTACTCCATTACTAAAATTATCATTCATATTTCAGGAATGTAGATAAGTAAGGAATCAGCTGCATTCAGGTGCAAGTTGAATAACGATAAAGTATACTCTTGGGCTCACCTTGCTCTTATCTCCCAGTTCTGCCAGCTCAGCTTCAATCAACTTATCAACAGATTTAGTCTCAACCTTTTTGGACAAGCTTCCATTGTTCGCAGCATCTGCATTGGTGCAGTGCCTCTTAGCCGGTGGCCCCAGAGCCTCAGCTTCTTTGCTATCTCGAGTCTCAGGGTCCTCAGCATCTTTGATATCTCGACTCTCAGGTTTCTCTGCCTCTGTAAGTGTTTGATTCTTGGGAGGCACAGCATTCTCAGTTTCAAGTCTTAACTCATCATTTCCATTGTCAATTAAGGCAACAGCATTTTGGTCTTTGTCCTCCCCAGTCTCTAGATTGCTTTTATCCTTTGCATCGTCTTTAGTGGAATCTTTATCATCGTCATCATCATCGTTGTCACTGCCAGAAGAATCCGATGCGAATTTCGTGATTTTGTTTGAAGGCTTCTTAGGTGGTTCTGCGTGCTCAACTTTTGACTCTGCATCATCCACCAGCTCCTCATAGAACTGTTCAAACAAATATATTAAAACTTTTGCTCTGAAGTCACTACTTTCATGCTCTAACAAGAAGAAAAAAGAAAATTCAATATATAGTGCATCATTTATATCTCTGTCAATGAGAATGCTTCCTGATCTCAATACACCATGATATAAGCTAGAAAAGAACCTTATCATAACTAAATAGCAATGCTCAATGACCAAAAACTTAGAGGACACTAGGTTACACAATCAACTTTCGAATTTTTTTTTTAAGGGAAGATCAGCATACCAACTAATTAGGTATACTTATGTGCAAAGTCTGAACAACGAAACCGCCATGATTGCAACCGAAAATTCTATTAAAATCATATAACACCCAGAAAACAACTAAAATCCTAAATCACTCAACTCGTTATCCGCAAAGGAACAGAAAGTTAATTAAACAAGTACTCATTCAAAGGAACAATTTTTATTAAAGGTGAAAAAATAAATTAATAATAGAAGCAAGAAATCGTTCATTCTCCTTCAGTTTTATCTTTACATGATTGAAATATATATATATATACATACAGATTCGATGACATTGATAGCTTCATTTGCTGCCTGGTGCTCCCTCCCACCATCACACGTTATAAAGAATCCCACAACTCCTGGGCGCAACGGGTAAGCACCCTTTTTCACTGGCTTCTGCAGAAAGCAAGGTAAACAATCAGTTGAAATTCTTCAACATAAGTATAATTGAAAGAGAGGAGTAGGGGTAATTACATATTGAGGGAGGTAATTCTTTCTTTTCTTGTTGGAGTTGGTTGGATTGGATTTGTGGTCGGTCGCCATTGAGGAGCTGCAGGCGGTTTGTGCCGAGAAAGTTTATGGTGCCTCCATTTTCTGCTATCGACATGCTTCATTAAAGCCACGTCGCTAAAAAGCCCAATGGGCCTTTTAGTCAATCGAATTGCTCTTCATTTGTGTACACTTAAACCTTTTTTATTTTAAGGATATTTGCTATAATCTAAAACTCTATCTGTTTATGAAAAATAGTCATATTTTTTCATTTTAATTGATTCACCAAAAATAGTCTTATTCTATTTATAGAAAATTTTCACAATACAATACCCCTAAACATCACTAGGTCCTATCATTTTTTATCTCTTCAACCATTTTTTCTCCCTCTCTCTTACTTTACCAATTGTTCATTAAAACTTATGCCGTCTACAAATGAGAATATTTTTTATGGAATGAGAAAATATATTTTTTGTCAAAATATATGAGAATTTTTAGTTTGGTATCGAAATTCAAGATTTAATTAATATTTTTTTGTCAAAATATATGAGAATTTTTGGTTTTGGTTAATGATCGATTTTATCCGTCTTTTTGTGATTTTACCAATTTTATTGCATTCTTTGAAATTTATCAATTTCATTTTAATCTTTAGCAATTATATCAATTCTATCTCAGTCTTTTCAATTTATTAATTTTATTTCAAATTTTTCAACTTGTATCAATTTTATCATAAGAATTTCACTCGAACGGTTTAGTTGTGACACGATATATCTGATAATAATCTATTATTTTACTTCGAGAAATAAGTTAAGTACGAGGATACTAGTATTTCACTTTAATTTTTTTTAGAAATAATTATCTCAAAAACAATTGATAAATTGATAAAAAAAAATTGAAAAGTTAGAGATAAAATTAATAAGTTGAAAAGATTGGGATATAATTGATACAACTACTATAAATTGACATAAAATTGATAAATTTTAAAGGCATGCATTATGCTCTATGCAGGAGCGGAAATGGATATGAAAATCACAACAAAATTATAATTTTGATGTCCTTTATCAGTCATGAGTTGATACATTTTCGGTCTTAAATTGATATGTTTTATTATTGGAAATCAGTAATATTGAATATTTAGATCTATAGAAACAATAATGTAAATAGAATTAGTGTAAATCATACTTGAAAAATTAAGTATGATTGTAAAATCAAGTGTGAGATTTTTTATTTCTGAAATGCCTACTCCACTATTAGGCCATCTCCAATAATGACTCTCGTGGGTATTTTTATTAGGCCATCCCCAAGAATGAGTTCTCATATGAATTTCTTTTAGGATTTTCATTTTGTTTTTATTTTTATTTTTTGGTATATAAACAAATCATTTTAAAGATAACGTGTGTGAGCTCTTTGACCTCAAACATTAAGCACACTACCACTAAACCATCACATTTTTATAAATTAATCATATTTGTAGACTTTATTTGGATAAAGCCATCCTTAGTATATTTATCATTTTAACAAATTAAATTTCATATACTTCTTAAAATGATTCATAAGAATTCATACTCGGAAAAAATATGAAAATATATTTATAGATTGTGCCGACAAGATATAAAAAGGGATGGAAATATAAAATAAGGAAAATTTGCAATTATTTTCAAGAAACCTTATAATAAAATTAATCGTAGACAAAACTGAAAATAATATCTTTTATTTGTGAAAAATCATACGAGAAACCCATGAACTTCATGAAAATACTTCAAAAGATTGGACAGTAAGTAGCACCAAATATCAAGTTAGAGTAGTTATGAAATCTTTTTGGTATATCATTAGCAATGAGACCAGAGAAAAAAGTTTGCTTCGATTCGAATAACACGACAAGGTGCATCATTATTAAATTAGATTTTCGATCAATGCACGTCACCAAGGTCTTGTGACATTGAAACATACTCAAATTCTTAACTGATTGTATAACCATGTGGTCTAGTTTCTATACTCCATAGATGTGGTTAATATAGATTTTCGATCTAAGGAGATAACTATATAATTCTTATACACGTGGTTATTGGATCTTATTCAACTAATATATTACCAATACACATTAATTTTCTACGACTTCAGAAAATAGAAAGAAAATAAAAACAAATATTTTAAGGATTTATTTTTCAAAATAACATATGCAACGTAAATTATGATTACTTACTCTTCATCTTTTAGTATGATAGCAACCAAAATTCTATCTCGTCCATCGTTGCAAATAATAATTTTGACTATTTTTTTGCGATACATAAATTAGTTATATAACGCTTATAATGTTGTTCTCAATCACAAATCTACTTATGTACACTTATGAGTTCTAACTGTGGAAGTCCGAACAAACCACATCTCACAAATAGGAACAAATCGAGTGAGTGACGGCGACTCAAATCTTCTCAGCGAAAATCATCACCGCCGCTAGCTCACCATCACCGCTGAGAACCCACCACTAATGTTGGACAAACTAGATCGCACAGATAGGAACAACAACGATACAAACAAACCAGAAAATCAAGTGGATTGACGGCGGCTTAGATTTTATCGCCGAAAATCATCACCACCGCGAGCCCACCATCACCGCCGTGAACCAACCACTACCGATGAACAAATCAGATATCACAAAATGGAACAACGATCGAACGGAAAAATCACAAAATCAAGTGGATTGATGGCGGCAGAAGGAGGATAGAAGGACAGCGGCGCATATGGTGCGACAACGGCTATGGAGAAAGATCGATTGTGCAACGGCCAGATACATGCAGTACCGTCGGCTGCTTTTTTAGATGTCACTGACTCATATCAGTGACAGAGCGCGCGAGAAAGAGATAGAGCATGCCGTAGAGTAGAGAGTTTAGAGAGGGAGAGGTCAAAACAAACAAGTCAGTATGTAATAGTGTATAATCGCACCATTTTGGTGCGATAATATATCATAATTTCTCTCTCAGAATGGGCTGTTTCGTATGGTTTTGCTGTAGGCTGCGATAAATAATCTCGGCTCGACGGACCGAAGTTAAATGTTATTTGTTCTACCAAATACCTAAATTGCACTGTTGGATCTAGATATTTTATCTTATGTGGATCTAATCGTATCTATCAAACTTCCCCTTAAAACAACCAGTCTAATTAAAATTGATTTACCCTAAAAGTTAAGCTCATGCCTTTTACATTTAACCTGCTGATGGCGCCTTTTTCGTTGGTTTAGGGTTTTGATTTTGAAGCGGAGGAGGAAACGGGTTTTACAGTTCTATGTCAAACAAACTTCAGTTCTGCATCCAAATATTGTTCCGGTGTTCTTCACCCCCACGATTTCACCATTGCAAAGCTTCAGTTTTGTGAATAACCCCCGAAGATTTCAAGCTTCGGATCGCGAATAGTCCCCCAAAATTTCAAGCTTGGAATCGTGAACAATTCTCGAAAATGGCATTCTCATTCTCCCCTCAGCAGCCGCAGCAATCTCTATTCCAGTCACCTTTTCAACAACCCTCGCCGTTCCAACCCCAACAGCAACAACAACAACAACAGCAGCAGCAACAGCAGCAACAGCAATCTCCTTTCCAGTTGCAATTGTCGCAGCCGCAACAACAGCAGTCTCAACCTCAGCCACAGCCGCAGCCTCAGCTCTATCTTTTCACGAATGATAAAGTTCCCGCTACTTATAGTACCAAGTGGGCTGATTTACATCCTGATTCGCAGAAAGTCCTGCTTCAAATTGAGTAATTTTCGTTTCTCTTACGCTATCCGGTTGGGTTTTGTTTTTTTCGCTTCCCTTTTTGCAAACTTTTTAGGGTATCCATTTTCTTGTATATCTTTTTTGGGGTTGATTAGGAATTGAGTTTTGTGTGGATGTAGGGAGAAGATATTGGAGTACAGAGACGAAAGCCAGAGATTAGATCAATGCAGCAGGCTTTTTGATTCGTCTGTCTCTAACAATGGGTTTGAGCTTGATGCCAGCTATATTGTTCAGGTTGATATAATGCTTTCACTTATGTACTCAATCTACGAATTTAGAACTAAATCTATAGCATTATATAGGAATTTTGGGTCAATAATTGGGATGCGGAGATTTTCAGAGATATATGGTGCTTTTGACAAAGAACTAAATAACTATCTGACAATGTCTCTGTAATCTGTCTTTCATATGTCTGCATTTAGGCCTTAGGTTGAGATTCTTTCTCATGATATTTACCTAGTTAGGTTTTCTGGTAAAATTTGTAAGACCTCTCTTAATCTTATTGTCAAGTTCATCATTTTAGGCAGTAGTTTTGACTAGGACAACTTGATGAAGTGTGTGTGAATGATCTTAATTTCATGCTTACTATGTTTTCTTGCAACTTCTTTATGTTCTTTTTATGTAATATGGCCCTTGATTTTCAATTATTAATGCAGATTTCTTATTATTTTGTAAGATGATTAGCTTCTTATTTTGCAGACTAGATATATAGGAATTTGAACTATTTTTGAGATGATAATCATTTTTGGGAAATTATAGTTCTGTCAGTCTAATTGATTATTAAGCACTTTATGAGTATCTATGGTATGCTTTCTCAGGAGCTTGGTGGAATTACCATTTCTATGGAGAGGCAGAAGGCGACCCTGCAAGAGCTAATGACTGTTGTGAAAGATATGCTGCGAAATACAGAAGTAGCTGTTCGATCTTTTATGATTTTACAACCCAGGTTTCTTCACCAAAATAAAAGTTCTGCAGCAGGTGTCACTGCACCATCCCAGCCTTCTGGGGCAACTGTAACTCAAACATCAAGTGGTCAGCCTGCAGGAATCTCTATGGTTCCTGTCATTGATTTTTATAGTGGGCTACCAAAGAAACCGTCGCCCTTTTTGCAGCAAACTGTTGCCCGATTTGAGAAGTACCTTTCAGAGTGTCGTCAGTGGATTGAAGAATTAGAACAACTGCTACTTTTAGACTCTGGAAAACATTCTTTCAATTCAAGTTCTTCGCTATTGCAATCTCTGCCTAAAGTCATGACTAACGTACATGACTTCTTTGTCCATGTTGCAGCAAAGGTAATGAGGAACCCAAGAAAGTTTTTTTTTTTTTGCTGTTTTTGGCGGCATTTAAATATCATAAATCCTCGTTCCTCCTATCAGCATGACTTTTTATTTCCTTGATTTTGGCATCAAGCTAGTGTAAATGTCTTGTCATTTTGTGGTGTGGCATGAGACCGACTGAGACATCCTTAAATGGGTACTACCTGTGTATTTGTGTCTTATTTGCTTTAGTGAGTGTCTCTTCTTCTTTTCGATTGTTCAGTTTGAAGTATGGGAAGTTGGGAACATACTGTTACCATTGCCACCAATCTGAAACTGAATGTTTTTAGTTCTTTTCATGAGGTTAGTATGTCAATCAAAGACAGTTAAGCAGTTTCATTTACTTTGTGAAAGTGGAATAGCTACTCACATTGTAGCCCTTTCATGATTCTTTTTCTCCTTTTTTAATTTACTAATGTACTCTTTGTTAACAAATTTGAACCCTGGTATTATCAAGCCTATTTATGTCTGTTTTCTCAATCTTATATTATAATGTTTTTGGATTTGAAATTAATAGCATCTGAAAAGCGTTCAAATCTTTTTTGAAAGTCTGATGCATTTATTCTGTGCTTTAGTAGTACACTTCAACTCAATCTTGCCCTAAAGTATAGGTTTTGAATATACTTATTTGCTTTTGCTGGATTGCTGCTGTGTTATTTGCAAATGCTTTGTGCTTCTGCTTTGAATTGTATACCCAGTTCCCTTGAGTTGCTCTCCCTAATGATTGTGTAGGTGGAAAGTATCCATCAGTACATTGAATCTATGAGAACAGCGTATCTTGCTGACCAACGCCATCGAGGAGATGATAACGATCCATTTCTTGAAGCCGATAGGAGGGAAACAGCGAAACAGGAGGCTGCAGCTCGAAGGGTTCATCCCACTATACATTTACCTAATGTTCCTCCCCAACCGTCTGGTCAGGCTACAGGATTCTTAGCCTTGTCAGCAGCAACTGGAGCATCAACTTCAACAAACATGTCAAGCTCCACTACTGCAGCAGCATCAAGTGGAAGTGGATCTTTATTCTTTTCTACTCCTGCTGCTCCCTCATCAACACCCTCTTTATTCTCAACCCCCACAAGTTCAGCTCCATTCTCGTCTTTGTTAGGAACTGCTGCTTCACAGTCATCACCTTTTAGTTCCTTGTCTGCTTCATCATCTGCCTTTGGTATTTCCACACCCATTAGTTCAACCCCTGTTGGAGCCTCAACATTCTCGACACCTTTTGCTACAGGTAAGGTATCAGTTTTTACTAGGTATTGGGATTTTTGTAAATGCCAAAGTGGAAAATTAATAGGAGAAATAGGAATAGAGAAAAAATGAAGAAAGTGGTGTCCTTTAGTAATTTGTTTTGAACTGCTAAAACTAATTCTTTCCAACCTGTGTCCATTTGCTGCTACTGTTATTGATGGACGCTATAAAATTGGCTAGCCAATGTATAACGTGATGCTATTGTCTGCTTAGTATGACTCAAGATACTCCAAATGCTTTTACGAGTTTTTGGACTAAAATCTAATTATTGTTACTATACTTTTTTAGAAGATGGCTGGCTCTGAGAAGTTATATGTCATAGGACAAAAGTCACTTCGATATGTTGCATGAATAGTAATGCCATACTGGATTAGTTCCTTTGCTCTATCTCACTAAACATCCTTTATTTTGCCAATAGGAGCTGCAACTGGGTCAGGAGCAAGCTTCGGAATGGCATCAGTAAGTAAACTTGTCTTCTCTTGAAAAAAACTGCCTCTCTCTTCCAAATTGTGTTTTAGCTTGACTAGATCGTTTACATCAGTTAAACAAGCTTTAATCATGCCATTGCCAATTGTGATTCAAGCTTGAATTAAGTGGTCAAGCGTGGTTTTATATGCTTTTATAATTTAGCCTGAATGGTGATTTCAAAATCATTTCTGACCAAGTTGGAGTAGCAGCGATCATGTTTGTTTATTATTTATGTACGTCTCCGTTTGTCCTGCAGAAGGCGAGAGCAAAAAGTCGCACAGGGCGGCGCTAGTGAGAAAGAAGGGACCACCCCCGTTACTATCCATCTTATTTGTCTTGATTTACAATGTATCATTCCAGGGGGTTCCAATTTGAGCTCAGAAATTTGTTTCATTGTGATTCCGAATCTTATTGCTGGAAGAAATGCAGATATGCTACTAAATTAAAATCACATTTTGTGTTTCCTGCTTTCCCAATTTTAGGTTTCTCGGCTTCTTTCTTTATTTTTTTTATAAATTACAACTCTATTCACGACTGAATTCACTCAGGATCCCAAAAATCACATTGCGTCTAATACATAACCCCCTCTATTTGTATTACATGCATGCACAGGTCAATCTCTGTCCTCAGCTACGGTTGACATCGTGTTCCCCAGCAGATTACTCAGCTTGGCCTCAACTTCACCGCGTTGCAACTTGGATTGCTCGCCTGAAGAGAACACACGCACACTATTCTGAACTTCAATCCAGCTCAAATCGGGATCTTTTTCCAGCATCGACTTCCTCATCTTTCTTCTTGTATCCGCAACATCACCCCACCTCCCTGCTGCAGCATACAGCTTAGCAAGCAGTACACACACTCGCTGCACTGTCTTCTGCATTTGCGTCCAAAATCTGTTCCGCAGCATGGATTCCTCCCCTCAGATCCCTGTTCTTGATGCACGAGCTCAAAACAGTTCTCCACGACTCCAAATAATCATCTGCAAAAGGCAATTCAGCAATCATCTCCTCAGCCTCCTCCCACAGCTCAGCTCAACTCAAAAAACTGATGATGCCCTAATAGTGCTTAAGCCCCGGTCTTAAATGGAGCTCCTTCATTCTCTTCCAAAAGAATCTAGATTCGTCCACCAAGCCACAATGGTTATCAGCAGCTAGAAGAGAAAAGAATGTGACCTGATCTGAGTTCAGGCCATGCTTTAGCATCTTGAAATAGACTTGAAACGCCTCAATTCGCCCTCCCATGGTGACCGTATCCTGTTAGCATAGAGTTGCAGCACCTTAAATCGCACTTAGGCAGGCAAGAAACGCATATGTAGCAGAGGCAAGCTCCCCGTTTTTGGCATACATATCAACCAGACTGCTGTGGACCCAAACTTCAGCATCATCCCCTGTCTTCAACACCAGAGAATGCTCCATTTTCCCCTTGCCTTAAAGTCGCGAGGTCAGCACACGCAGCCAATACACTACTAAGAACGAAACTGTCTAGACCTAAACCTTCCTTCAACATCTCACGGAATAGACTCAGTGCACCCTCGCTCTCACCTATTCTAACATGCCCAGCAATCATATAAGTCCAAAGAACAGCATCTTTATGTTCAAAATCTTTATGTTCAAAAGAGCTGAAAGTCTTTTGAGATGACACTGGACCACCATTGCTGATATACATAGACAAGAGTGTGCTGCCGATGTATGCACTACTCATAAGCCCTGACTTCTCAGTTTGAGCATGAAGGGCCATAATCGCGAGCAGGGAAACAACAACTACCAGCAATAACAGCTGCAAAAGTATACTCATCAGGTTTTACAGGACATGCTTGCCTAAGTCGAACAAACATCTCCATAGCCTTCTCCCATCTCCATTCTCGGCAAATCCATCAATAATCGAGTTCCAAGACACCAACTCAGGACTCTCGATTCTCAGAAAGACATCAAACGCTGAACGCGTGTCGCCACAGCTACAATACATATCAAGCAGTGAGTTATGTAGAGGTAAATCAACATATGTGCCGGATAAAAGAATTTGAGCATGAACAAGTTTCCCACTATCATAATCTTGCAACTTGGCCCAAGCATTCAACACCAATGAGTATGTGAATGAATTAGGTTTAAACTCATCCTCTAACATACTCGGCAAAAGCTCAAGGCTTTCCAATATCTTCCCATTCTTTACATAGCTGGATATAATCGAGTTCCAAGCTATGGCATCTTTATCCTTCATTCCGGTGAAGACTCTCTTAGCACAACCGACATCCCCACAGTTGGAATACATCCCAAGCAAAGATGTCTGAAGGCGTATATTATCTATTAATCCAGTTTTCGTGCAATGACCATGCAACGAAGAGCCAACAACCAGATCGCCAACTGCGATCAGGGCGTTGTAAGACACGACGTTTCTTTGAGGCATTTCGTCGAGCAGGAGGCGGGAGTCCACCAAAGAGCTGCAGCGGGCGTACATTGAGAGGATGTTGTTGTGTAGGAATAAGGGTCTTTCTGTTGGTGGGAGTGTGGTGGTGAGGAGGATGGTGTGGAGGCGATGAGGATAAAGCTATGTTAATAATATTTTTAATATTAAATACTTATAAAATTTATAAATAATGTGAAAAATTACGAAAATACCTCTATATTTTTTCACCATTGCCCCTATATAGTCGAAGGGAGGTCGTGGTCCTCGTGGAGGCGCATTTCTAGAGGAGGTAGGATGTTGTGGAAGAGGCTTTGTGAGGCGGTGAAGATTGCATGAAGTATCCGATTTGTGCCTTCGTCTACGTTGAAAAGCAAAACAATAATTCTCTCATGCTCTGTAAATTCTTGTTCGATCGTCTCTCCTGCCCATTCTATTGCATGTGTTATTTGAATGGTTTATTTTAACAATTCCCTAATACACATTTGATACCGTATTCAGCTATTCAAAATTAAATTGATTTAAAATAATCTGAATCGATGCAAGATTAATTTAGTCACAAGTAGATGCCAATATCAAAGCTCTAGCAATACATATCAAAATTGAGGCCCTAAAACTTTTTATGAGACACAAACAAGACTTTTAGAAAACGATATGTAATTACAAATTTTTGAGACACAAACAAGACTTTTAGAAAACTATAGTACTATTTTTATAGAAAACGAAAAACTATAGTATAAAATGAACAAGTATTTCCATTTCTATTCTAGAAAATTGTACGACAAATGAAGAAACCGTTGATCAATAGCTTCCGCATTAAACCCATTACAATTTTGCCATTCTTTCTGGCTCCCGCATAAGAAGTTTGTGTACTTGACAGACAAAATCATCACGATTACAAGATGAGCCCTCGGCCAGAATACCTGCGTCTCCGCCGCCTCCTACATGACTCTCTTCACCGCTTCTCAGTAACCATTTCAACCACCCTTGTTTTATCTACTTCTTCTTTTTATATTTCCGTCTCTTTTAATTATTCTCGCCATGCTCTGAGCATTTGCAGGATCTTGCTACCAATGCCTTCACTCAAGAAATTGAGAAGGACCTTCTAATTGCTCTGTCTCAGGTTTACTGTTGAATTACTCTGTTGATTACTGTTGAATTTCTGTTGAGAAGGATCTTCCAATTGCTCTTCAAATATTGCTTAATCTTTATCCATTTTTAGGTTTTCAGACAAGTTAAGCAATTGGTTGATGAACTCCACTCTGACGAGGTCTGTACCCTCATTCTTCACACTTTCTAAAATTATTCCTTTTTTCCTTTTGAAAAGTCTTTCCTTTTCTTTAGGATGAGCTGTTGGCAGACACTGCCGGTGAATGTTTTATTGATGCAACTGCTCAGTTGGACAACCGTCATTGTTTGGCTATTATCATTGGTGACTTGGTAAAGCTTGGCAGACACAACTAAACTATATTTGTGTTTAATGTATAAAATGATTGAGAACTACTTGAGCTAGCTGATTCTTGTTCTGTTTCTCATTTGGAAACTGGGCTTGTGTTTTTTATCTTACATCATAATTTTGTAATTTATCTGCAGATGTTTTTGCTCGCTATCAACAGTCAGTATGCTCAGCATTTAGTAGGGAACACCCTTGTGGCCATTTCTGAGTTTATGCTTGCATTGGTATGTTCCTGTAGTAATCATATAAGTCCTGGCTTCTCTCATGTTTTCTGTTTGTAATTACAATATTTTCTTTGCAGGATGGTGAATGGGATGTATTTATGCAGTTATTGTGCCTTTGCTTTGATTTGGCAATCTGTAACATTCTTAAATATTCTCCAGTTAGTTCATTTGAAACCAGATATCTAGATTTCAATCCATCTATAACGTCTTCACTGAAGCTGAAACTGAAAAGTGCAAACTGGTCTGTGGTGGCTGCTATTTCCCAAGTTATGCGTAATATACAAAAATGTCTGAAGCAAGATATTGATGAGAAATGCATGAAAACATACTTGGATTCTGTCAGCTCTTTATTGACAAATTTTCCATGGGACTTATTAGGAGAGATCTATGTTGGTCATAATACCAGTTGTCTTAATGGCCGTGCGGAAGATGTTTTACTGAAAATAGAGGATTTTCAACTGAGAGAAATGACTACATTCTTTGGATATTGCATTCAGTTACTCTGTTCTTTGGTCACACAAAGCAGTTCTCTTGAAATTGAACTTGATTTTTCACCTATGATTTGGAGAATTGTCGACCTTGTCCCCAAACTTACATTGTGGTGCAAAGTTGAGGTTCAAAGTCCTTATCATGTCCGCATATCTCATTACTTCAGACACAAATTACTGGTAAGTTAATTTGACTAGTCGTACTGTTCTGCGTTAGCTTATGCTGTCCAGGATTGAATCTATTTTTTTTCTCAAAAATGGTGCGATAATTGAAGTGATGGTGTTCTTGTTTTCTGTTAATTGGATAAATTATTTATCTGGATTTACATTCATAGCACATCTTCTGATGTACATTAAATTAATTATTTGTCTTCCATACACCTGCCACAGCATATCTTGTAAAACAATAAGTTCTTCCAACTATCTTTTAGTGTTTGAAAGAGTGAAAGTTATAATTTTTTTTTGGATGTCGAACTTTATCTCAGTGATTTTCTAATGATTGTGTTTGTGACTGTGTTCAGATTGGCTATATATTTCATTTGATAGAATATCCATTATTACCATGCCTAACCTTGTAGGTGTTGCACATGCAGATGCTAATGGTCAAGCTTAGTTCAACCATCCCTATTGGGCCAACTATAAGCAAGACATGGATTCATCTACTGCATGAGCACTTTGAAGATCTATTATTGCAACCTATATCTAGGGGTAAAGTCGACAGAGATGGCCTTTTGGAAGGGTCCCCATTCTGCACGAGCATTTATAATGGGAAACAACACAATATTCCATCTTTCCATTTGCAAAGACTGGCGATTTTGCTATTCTTGAAGTGTTCGCTCAATTTGGTTGGCGCGGAAGGAGGTCCTGATGAACAGGAACGCATGCATGAAAATCTGAAACATATAAGTTCCTCTGACCTGAATTTGGAATCAGAGTTTTGTAGTGACAGCATAGGTTTAACAGAGCTCCATAAGTGGCTTCAATTACACGTTCATGCGGATATTCTTCTAAATGATGAATTGTATTTTGAAAGATGTGCCAGATTCACGTTATCCTTTATCCAATTATTCATGCACGAGGTTTGTTCTCATTCTCCTATCTCATGGGAGTTATTATTGATTAGCTTCTTATGCATCTTAATATCTGTCTGTGATAGTTGAATTTTGTTATTTCAAGCCTTTTATCCTTCCATTTCCACCAAAATTGTGGTTGGGGCTGACCAGTTTAAGCTTATTTATTTTGGAATTGTAATCTGATGAATATCAGTGTTTGTTTTGTTTTTTCTCTATACCCCATTCTCTTGACTAGATCTTGCACTAGTGTATAAGAAAAGCAAATTAGCAAAATCATCACTTCTAGCAGAGAAATTGATGGATGCTTTAATTGGAAGTAAGGTTTCACAGGCGAGTGTTGTTATAGATCATTTTAGTTTATATTGATAGAACTGTGATTTGAGACTATAATCAGATAAAAAAAGCTATCACAATGTCTGGAAATTCTTTTTTTTTTTTTTTTACTTCTCATGTCCTACTGTCCTCTTATAATTTATGAAATTTATGGATGTTGAGAATTTCTATTGTTGGATATAATGTTGAGCAAGGAAAGCAAGTTTCCAAAATTTTCATTTATTATAGGTTGTGCTTGTGCTACTGAAAATTATATGGCACGCAGACAACATATTTCTTCCTGTTGTTGCAGCATGTAACTTTTTGAGTTTGGTGAGAGTGTAGTTGTTGAATGGATATTTGAGACCCAAGGCGCATGAGTGATGAGGCACAAGCCTCAGTGACCATGGGAAATTGAGGCGTTCAATGATAACATGGACAAGCATGATTCATTGAATCATCACAAGCTTAATGATGACTAGTCATTTGAAACATGCTGTGGAGTTATAGTTTATTTAAAGTGTTTCTATGATTTTATGTCGCTAGAGCATGTTTCTTTTGGTGGTTCTTATTATGGATTTGAAAATATCCTAAGTTCATCTCTGTCATTTGGTGAAGCATTTATTTTGGATTTATAAAATGTCGATATCTAGAATATTATTTTACCCCTAGTAGGTTCCAAGAAACATTTGGTCCTTTCTCCTTTGGCAACTGTTGTAGGATGATGTTATACTTTGGTAGGACATATGCCTCATGTTACTCATGTTTCTTAACTAGGGGTTTCCATAGTTTTCTCATTTTTGATTATTTTCTGTAGACGGATTTTTGTTATCTGAAGACTCTATTCCAGTGCATTTTTTGAGGAAAATTAGAAGCGTTCAAGTGTGTTTTTGGACGAATTGTAAAATTTCTAATAATTGAGTAGTTCAAAGCCCCAGGAAGTAGTTAATGAAATTTGAATTCCAGCAGAAAGGGATTGTCAGATCTTTGCCCTAGTTAACATGTGAGTTGGCAGCATGACAGTGGAAGTATCACAAACCAATTATTTTGTCTTGTCTTCCTACATATTCAAGACAACCTTAAAAGTTATATCTTCTGAGGTGAGGAGGGCATCCTCTTGTTTAAAATTTGTATGTCTGACTGGAACCACAGCTAGTGGTTTGTGTGTTATGATTGTATCGTGGTTTTCCATTTTTCTTTTAATTTTTGTAATTTGTATGAGCTCTCATGCATTTATGTTTTTCAATAGTTTCATCCCTTTGAATTGTAGGATGATATACTGTTTGAAATGCTCTTGCAACTGTTTCATGTGCCGTCGTTTTCTCAAGATCGTCAGTAAGTAAAACACTGATACTAAAGCCTCTCTTTAGTTAGTGTCTTTTGAAGTGTTTCTTGAGGCCTTTCCTGATCAACACTTGTAAATTATTGAAGGATTATTAAAGACGAGCCACTTGCTGAAGTGAGGAATCATCTTGCTGCTGATTTGTTTAATCCTATACATTTGTTCCATTTATTTCTTGCTGAGGTACCCTTGCAGAGAAGGGATCTAACCAAAATCCTTTTTTCTATCTTAGCAAGTTCTCTTGTATTTCATGCAGTAAAGTTTCTTTATCTTACCTTGCTACAGATAAGCTATGATCATCAAGTTCTTCTTGACTATCTTATCTCAAAAGATACTGGATCTATTTGTGCTGAATACCTTTTGAGGTTTGTATTTGGAACTTCCTTTATCTCGCATATCTTCCCTTGAAACTCACAAGGTCTTTCATCAAGCATTGAGTAATTGAATAGGTGGCTCTTTATTTAGCTAAAATATATGCTGGTTGGTTTGTATTCAGCTTTAACTTTACATGGTTTCTGCCAGGTCATTACGAATCATTTGCAATTTTTGGAGCTTATTTGTTGAATTTCCGGGAGTGAAAGATGATTCTAGCCAATTGTGTGTAAAGAGACAAAAGATTTTAGCTGATTCTAGAGATATCAAGGGAGCAATATATCCAGCATCATTAGAGGAGGGTGGAATTCCATCACTTGAGACGGAGTGCAAGGAAGGCCATGGCAATAACAGCTGTACCAATTTTAAACTACCATTTGTGGCTGCTCGGGATTGCTTGGCTTCATTGACCACGTCCATTGACAGTCTTAACAAAAAAGGTTTATTTCCATATAATCCACAAGTGCTTTTGCGGCGGTAAGTCATTTTCCTGCCATGTCATACGACTTTTGAATGTTCATTTGTGCATATACCAGCTAATTAGTGAGAGTGATGCCAATACTTTTTATTTCCATCACTTTGTTGTTGTTGTTGCTGCTGCTGCTGCTGCTGCTTTCTCTCTGCATTTTCCCTTATTCTTGCAAGTTATGGTCTTAGGATTTTGTCCTACGTTCTTATTTTCATGTATTCTTGATTGCTGAATGTTGAATTTAATTGGGTAAATATAATTTTAAACCCTAAACTATACCCGCTTCATAAAAAATATCCTAAACTATAAGAAATATTTAATTAAACCCCAAATTATCGACTTTGTACAAAAATATCCCGCATCCATTTTTCTGCCTTCGGAATCTGGACGCAGCTCGTTGGATGCAATTATGTAATTTTTATTTTTATTTTTTAAATGATATGACACAAAAACGACAACGTTTTAGGCTCTAATATTTGAAAAATGACAAGCTACGTAATGACGAGCTACGTCAAGATTTCGGGGCCCAAAAAATGGACGCAGGATATTTTCAATACAAAGTTGATATAGTTTGGGTTTAATTAAATATTTCGCATAGTTCGGGATATTTTTGATAAAGCATGTTTTGTTTAGGGTTTAAAGTGATATTTACCCAATTTAGTTTATATAAATATTAAATTTAGTTGAGCATGTCAGCGCCGCATGTTGTTTTGTTGTAAGAAAATCTTATCCTGATATTTTCTGCCTCTTAAGCTGAATAAGAAAAGTATTTATATATTGATGCTTGTTGCAGTTACACAACTTGAAATCCTTATTTCTCAATATCATCAAACCTCATCAGCTATCTTAGATCAGATTATATATCCCATCAACTTACAACTCACTGTTTTGCTCCACATATTGCTGATTGCAACAACATGAGATTCTCACTCTTTGATATTTTTGCCATCGTATTGCAGTTTGATGAAGTTTCAGGATCTCTCTTTTCAACAATAAATTACTGAAACTCCGTTTGGTCAATTTATTCAGAGACTGCAGTCAGAGCATTAATGGTCCACTATGACAATATATCATATTAGACATGTGAATCCACAATGTTTTGGAGGTAACATCTGTCCATTTGGCTCTTTCAGAATTCTTGTTTCATGGTCCAATACTTTACCCTCTTTCTTTTATTCTCGTGTAATACTGATACACAAGAAAGAGCAAAGGTCCAGAATATTCACCAACAGAAGGAAGAAACAGAAGAAGGAGCTGGAAGATCAAGCAAACAGCTGTGTAACAGAATAGTTAGTTAAGCAGTTGAATAATTCAGTTAGTTAGACGGTTAAAACTGTAAGCTGACGTGTAAATAGAATACACTATATAGTGTGTAGCTTGTATCACGTTTTGGGCAGCAAATGAAATACTATCTCTTCTCTCGTCTTCTTCACTCTTAAATTCCAATTGTCGAAGTTCTCGAACGCCGTTCATCCTTCCGGCGAACCTGAGCCCGATAAACCGGTACCACATTCATTAGGAATAAAGATTTCTGGTGAAGGGCTCTCGGTTTCTGAAGCTGCCGCCATACTTGACAAGTGTTGATGATTCGCTCCTCTCTCTCTCTCTCTCTCTCTCGTTCTCTCGTTAAGCTCTTCTCTCCGGAATTATGCGGCCACCGTGGGTTTAAGAAGGCTTTTGGGATAGAACGGTGGCAGCTGGACACGCCGGCGGCGTGTGCCTTGTGAAGCTTTGGTACGTCGAACTCGAAATTATTATTTTTATTTTATTGATATTCGTAAAGGTTAGAAAAATAAGAAAAAGATTTCCTAAATTTTCTTTCCTACATATTTTGTGAATTTTGAATTATTTTAGTTAATGTATATTATCTGCAATTTTGAAACCGTATTAGTGACCTAAGGCCGCGTTTGGTAGAGCAGAATAAGCTAGATACGCCCATTTATCTTACTGTTTTTAGATGTTTGGTACGCATGGTTATTTATCTGATGGGCCTAGATAACTAGCTCGGCCCGCTGAAGTCTGGTGTAATGTTTAGGTTTCGGTTAGCTTCTGAAACCCACCAAAAGGGTGGGTTAGTGTGTCTGCATCGGTTTTTGAACCGAGATAAGCCATTCTCTTTCCGTGGATGCCCTCATTCAGTTCAAATTGAGAAATAGTCGGCGGAAGCTAGGGTTGCGTTTACATCAAGATTTTATACTCTTTGTTCTTCTGAGCGGTCGAAGTTGTTTCACACCGGCCGAGTTCGAAAGGTGAAGCTGAATAGCCGGTGAGTTTCAGAAAACAGTAACCCAGGAACCTTCATTATGAACAATTAGTCTTTAGCAGGGCTATCCGCGCCTGCTTCTTGTGGTTGTATTTGCTCTGTGTGCTTTTTGCCTAAAAACTCAACAAGTATAGACTAATATGCGAGCATGATTGGCTGGTTTGAGTAATTGTGGCTATATCTGTGAGTTGAATCTTAGTTTTAGGGAACGAAATTAGGTACACCGTAACGTCATATATGCAGATCTTCTTTCATAGTATAGTCATTTTCCGTGATGCTTTTAAATTTTTTCCAATGAACGGATAGTTGTAATTCATGTTCGGTTGGGTGTTAATGTGATGTTGCAAGCTTTCCAATACGAGATATTGCGCGCGTATGTCCCGTGCACTCGCGTTTTTTATAGCTTGATGAACTGTGTTGTGTTTCTGTATAGCATATTGACTAATTTCGCAAATGCAGCACTCTTGCACTTGTATGTGTAGTCGGAAGATGTCGCATGCGCCTCTATCTATATTGTATTAGAGCAGTTTCAGTGTCAGTATATGTTATAGAAGACCGTGGCATCCTGGATTTCTTTTGCCCTAACAAGAAAATATAGGAAACGTAAACGTATCACATTTGGACAACCGTATAAGATGATACCCAGGATGCCTGCCCAAGTAAAACACCTTGGCAGATTGATTGGGACATCCGACTATGACTGCATAGATAATCTTAGGATGGACCGAAACACTTTTGGAAAGTTGTGTGTCTTGCTGCGGCAGGTCGGCGACTTGGCCGATGGGAAATTTGTGACCGTCGAAGAACAAGTAGCAATGTTTTTAGGAGTTCTTGCTCATCACAAGAAAAATAGGATAGTTTCTTTTG
>JAYDZE010544658.1:0-14170 GCA_034509125.1 Monilaria moniliformis | reverse complement strand
GTTACAGAGGACGTGGGAGTGATTTCCGGAGTGATTTCCGGAGTCGTGGGTGGCAGTTACAGCGGAGATAGTGGGTGATTATGGCCGAACTTCTGCCCTCCTTAGCGCCGAACTCCTTTGTAGTCTGAACTCCCTTAGTCACCGAACTGGTTGTGCCGATCTGGTTACGCCGAACCGATGGCTTGTGGACTAGGCCACATTCTCATTGGGCCCATCTTGCTTACTGGGCCGGACTTGTGGTGGATTGGGCTGCGTATCCTATCAGCAAGTGTCTCAAGTTCGGACATCTCAAATCCACAAAAATCAAACTTGACCTTAACACTACTATTCAGCTCTCTGTCGCTTCCACTCGTCCCTGCATCCTCAATCAACCTTGACCGCTTCTTGCTGGCGTCCTCGTCGAGACCCTTCCTCCTCTCCCTCTGTTGCACTGATTGATTCACAAAATCAGGATTCTGCATTGCCTTGGCCAAGAATCTCATCATCTGCTGCTGCTTCTTTTCTGTTCCTTGCAATCTCTGCTCCATTTCTTGAATATATAAACTATTACTCTGTTGCTGCTGCCTCAGCTTCACCAGCTCCATCAACACATGCTTGTCTCGTCTCAACCGATCGGCCTCGCCGTCTTGTCCAAACCGCCCGAGCTCCACGGCGGCACGTGGCGGCAAAGGCGCCGCCGCCACCGCCTTTTTTCTCCTAATGTTCTTTAAAAGATGCTTTTGCCCCCTCAAAAACTCTTCATTTGCGAACTCCCATTTCTCGGAATCGATCTTTTTGAACCCTGCAGCAATAATGTATCAAAATTCCACTCATTTGAATGGAATTTCGTTAATTAATTCTCATTGAGCACCACCATTTCTTCTAGAATGTTTGTCTCTCTGATTAAACAAATCGTATAAACTTGGATCGAATAAAAAGAATCAAACACACGTAACTCTTTCCAAAATTTCAACAAAACTCAAACTCTAATATAAACACGTGCGTACAAACACAGAATCTTAGCTCGGGAAAATTAAGGAGGAAATAGATTCTAATTGAACTTACATAGGTGTTAAGCTGTCTGACAAAGCTAGAAAAATTGTTGTGCTTGAAATAGGCAGGCAAGACCAAAGAGGCGAAGGCGTTTGGATCCCACACAACAAAACTATGGCCGCCTCTGCTCCAAGAAACGATGTGGGCGGTGGTGAAGTCGTCAACCATGTCGAAGGTCTTTGTAAGAAATGGCGGCGGCCCGGCTTCATGCAGCCTCTCCATCGGCCGTGGAGGCGCCGGCGCCGCCCAGTACGCCGACGCTTCCTCCTGATCATGTTGCCATGAGTTGGAAGATGAGCCAAACTCCTCCTTTACTGGGAATCTTGAGTTCATTATTACGATCGACGTTTTCCGAAAACAAAAAATGAAGAAAATTTATTAGTCTAGTCTTTATTGTTGTTGTTGTTGTTCAAATTTGTGCAGAAATGGCAATAAAGTGAGGAAAAGCAGAGAAGATTACGTCATATATTCCGGCAGTATTTGAGATTGTAATGAAAAAGAGGGAAATTGGAGGAGATGTATGAATTTGAGGAGCTTTCTTCTTTGGGAGGTAGTTTGTATTGGAAAATACCAGGGATTGTAGACGATTTATGTGTTTAAATATAGGTTGCAGTGATTTTGTGATTTATTTTATTTTATTTTATTCGTACAACGTTTTTATTCTTTTTATTTGTCGAGTTCTGAAACACTCAGGTTAATTTGCATCAATTAATTAGATTTGTCTTTCTTTCTGTCTTATTTTAGCCTTTGGCATTGATTGGTAGTTTCCATATGTAAGGATATTTTTGGAGTAGAGGGGCACTACTCCCGCGTGTCGAAGAAGTATTTTTTGCTGTGAAATGTCGCATATAAAAATCAATAAGTTAATCCTTTTCATTTTTTGTACATGCTCAACAAAATTAAACAACTAAAAGAATTAACGTCGGAGATGAGAATAAAAATGAGGAATTATATTTTAATTTTGATAATTCTGAAATAAGAACTTGATAGAGAACAAAATTTATATCCCAATAGACTACTTATTGAAGACAGAGAGAGTATAATAATAAATGGACCAATTATAATTATGTAGCACAAGTTGTTTATCTTCTTTTTTTGTATTGTCACCAAAAATATACAACTAAAAGAATTTACGTTAGGGATAAAAATAAAATAAGAAATTAGACATTATTTTTCTGAAATAAGACATGTGCTATGTAACAAATTTTATATATGAATACAGACTTATTAAAGGATAGAGATGATATAATAATAAAAGGGCTTATTACGATTGTGTAGCGCAAGTTGGCGTCCACACATGGACTTGTCCTAATTTTGTTTGAACTATACTCGCAAGTGTACGAGGCTAAGTAGTATAGGGCAAGTAAGAATATTGTTTTCCACATAAACTATTATACTAATCCTAAGTATTGCGAATCAAACTCAATCACTATCTAAACACAAATATTAACGAAGTGGTATGAAATCAAGTACTACTAAATAAAATACTAACTTAAAATTCAAATGATGAAGCTAAGTATAAGTGACAATGGAATAAAGATAATTCGGAAAAAAGGTTAATTTTTATGGATCCAACAACACTACAATTCATATATTCTCAACAATTAAATTCTATGTCAATCAAAGACTCAAGATAGCTTGAGGCAATCACTAAAACATAGTCACATCTCCTCTCTTAGAATCCAACATATAGATTACATACCAATAACTAAGCATCCTTAAAGCAAGTAGTAGTAACTCCAAAAAGCACCAAAATTTCAAGCTCTCACAAGTAATCTAAAATTTCTCAATTATATTGATTAATGTGTTGGTTATTCCCTCATCAATGTATTACCACTCATTTTTCAAGTCTTATAGTAACACAAATATATTTCTTTCACAAGATGGCCAACCTAAGAAAGTCTAAGCACAAGAATAGTCAAAATCAATTCATGTTCTTGACAAAGAATTCAAGATGCAAGTTACATGAACTATAATATGTCTTCACCAAAGGAACCAACTAACAACTTAGCCTAACATGTTCTCTAAGAACTGAAATTCAGAGATTAAAGAAAATATTAAGATAATTTGGTACACCTGTTGAGTGGTATTCTTCGATGGATGTTCTTCTTCTTGACTACCAAGTAAATCCTCTTCCACTCTTCTCTTGCTTCAAGTCTTAGCTCTTTCTAAAAATGGTGGTAGTTGGTGTATCTAGGGGTAGCAGCCTCCAAAAATCGTGTGTTACAGTGTATTTATAGGTGTGGGCTAGAATGGGCCTGAACTAGAGCTGCAGATTTGCGCCGCCATATCGCACCCGGCCGGGTGGGTTAATGACCATGACCTACCCGGCCAGGTCCAACTTCCTGGAATGGGTCGCAAACATTGGTGAGAATCCAATGCCCAGAAAACCTAAAGGTTCCTCCGCAAGGTTCGTCCACGAAGGGTGCGTCAGGGCCTAAGATCAGGCCGAAAGGCGTAGTCGATGAACAACAGATGAATATTCTTGCACTACCCTTGTTGGTCCTGACGGACGGAGCAGGCTAGGTTAGCCAAAAGATTATCGGTTGAAGAATGTAAGATGCCCCTATTTTTTCAAGGTAAGAATGGGTAGAGAAAATGCCTCGAGCCGATGTTCGAGCACCAGGCGCTACGGCGCTGAAGTAACGCCATACTCCCAGGAAAAGCTCGAACGCCCTTCACCTGGTCGGGTCAGTTTGTGGAGTAAATCCACACGATCGGGTCTAACTTGCTGGAGTTCTTCGCCCTTCTTACCTGGCCAGGTCAATTTGTGGGGTAAATTCACCCGGCCGGGTCCTGCTCTCTGGACTTTGTGTTGTTCCAGCCTGGTAGGTGGTTTTCTTGGCATATTTTTACCCGGTCGGATGGATCTCTCTAATCCTAGATTTTCACATTTTGTTCCATCAAGCTAAATTTTCTATTTTAACTGCACATTTCTTAACAAACTTGTTAAATTAACAAATTAATATGAAATTTATCCAAAACAATTGCACATCCTCAATACACCATAATTAAGTAGCTAATAAACCCAAAAACACGTAAAACTACGAGTTTATCACACATATATATACTAATATAACTAATTTATAATTTTTTGGGACGAGATTCCTTAAACTAGCTATGAAGATTCAAGATAAGATCAATGCTGGTATGTACCACGATAATTATAAATTGGTCCCTCACCAGCACTAAAATCTTGTCAATTTTTTCTTTTTTATATATGTCGGAATTGGCACTATATTTACATCAATGATAACACTTGAACACAGTGATATAATTATATGATTGATACAGCACATTTCTGTAATAGAGAATAATTTTGGGGGACAATTGTCTAAATTGAAATGGTAATAATTTTGGACTATGAGAACGATCACAATTACTTTTATTTATTAATGATTAATAATAAATTGAGATTAATAAGATGTCAGTCATTTCCAATTAAGGTTTATCACTATTTGATTAAGATTAATTACTTTTTAATTATAATCTAATCAGAATGTATTAATGTTTAATTAAATTAATAAAAATAATATTAAATTAAAATGAAACCGTCTCAGTTGAGATTGATTCGCCGTAATTAATGTATGATGATTTTAATAGGGATTATTAGAAAATGTGAGGGTAGATAGAGATGGTAGTGACCATGACTTCAAAATATTGGCCTTTCTCTTAATTATATCTGAAACTACTAAATTCTGATTGGCTGTTGCGGTCCACTTGTAATTGGCTGCACGCCACTAGATCATTGTAGTGATTTTACGTCTCAAATCTACGGATTGTACCATTCGATATTTACCAAATTTACAAAATTATAATTTTATTTTACCACTTACTAATTATAGAGAATATATATACTTTATATACAGAATGCTAGCGTTTCAAAAATATATATAGGAATGTCGATCGGGCCAACCCGCTCGGGTTCGGGCCGATCCTATCGGATTGTTGGGTTATTTGGTTATGTGTTATTCGAAATGTAATTTTTTCGGGTTACAAATTTCCAAACCTAACCCTAAATTATGGAGTTTCGGGCTAATCAAGCTCAAAATTTTTTTATATTTTTTTTAAATTAATATATTAATTTTGATAATTGAAATACCTCAAATAAATGAATGTTATTTCAACTCAAAACTACTATATACTTATAGAGAAGTAAGAAAATACATTTCTCTTAATAGATTATCATTTTTTATTAAATTTTTAAATCTAAATAATTTATATTAAATGTTATAGTAAAATATAGAAAAGTGAAATGATGAACATAACTTTCGAATATTGAATAAAAATGCATTTTTTCACATATGTTTGAATTTTTTTTTTATTATACCAACTTTCAAAAGATGGAAAAATAATAAATAAATAAAGTTTGAAAATTAAATAACGAGAACTCGCTAATTTCCGGGTCGACCCTATGGGTTCGGGCTATCTTCGGGCCAACCCTATCTGGTTGCGGGCTATTCGGTTTAGGGTTATTCGGGTTGAGATTTTTCAACCCTAACCATGTCGGATTGGCAGGTTAATCGGATAAATCCACGGATTTCGGGCTAAATTGACATACCTAAATATATAGTTGAACAACCAAACATAATATTGGAAGGCATTTAAGAGTACATCTCAAGGAAAAAAAATCAAGCATATAGGTCATCATCAATTGCACAACAAGGTATCATGCATTATTTTAATAAGATATTTTTTTCCAAACTTTTGGCGTTGTACGTGTAACCCATTATTTAACACGATAAATTTATAATTTCACATATAATAATATAATATATATAGTTTTCCTTAATTAATAAATAAAAGGGATCCAATATATATATATATATATATATATTATCACTCAATTTTTAAATATTTTTTTGTATTTATTTTTTTATTACGAAAGTACTAGTATAATAATATACTCTTCCTGCTAAATAGCATCTAGTATCTGTGCTAACTGCTAACTATCCACAATGTGAGATGCACTTTGGTTTTCTAATTATCAAAATATTAGTTCCAAAAAATAAGATTAAAAAAGTGATAACAATAAGTTGACGTAGTATAAATTGTTTTCAAGTTAACGACAAATATGTGGATGCAGACAATGAGACAAATTCGTACGTTGTCTACTTGCCAAAGTAGTACAAAGTCGTTTTGACGTAAGCGTACCAAATATTAGGGCATCAATATCGTTGCTGCATTTTCGAAGAAAATAGCGGTAGCCGTAGTGGGGCGGGGATGGGGAAGACGGCTGCGCCTTAGCCGCGCGATTCGCTGCGGTGTGGCGGCGCTTTTTTTTTTTTAATAAAAAAGGTGCAATAATTTTATGGGAGCTTCACGGGATGGCATGTAGTTTTACGGGAGACACTCAATTTCCTCTATAAAATCCACCCACTTTCACTCCCATTCTCACTAACATCCACTTTCTTCTAATTTTTCTTCTTCGTTTTCATTCTCTCATTATATTTTATGGATCCAAATTCGGGAAAAAAACTTCCACAACCGGAGGCACTTGAATTTTTTTGAGTATTGTCGAAGTGAGGGTTGAGATCCATCGACTTTCATGTAGGGTACTCCGAATGTGGCGCCGAATAATGATGCCCTGACCCCACCCTTGTCGGCGACTACTTCGTCGACGAGATGCATACCATCGACGAGTTCGACCCGTCCCCTCCCGTGACGGGTAAAGGCAAAGGGAAGAAGGCAACCCCCAGTGAGCGTGAGACCGGATCGAAGAAATATGGTCTGGAGGAGACCAAATTGGTAGCCCGATGCTATATTGATGTGTCCGAAGATCCGGTGATCGGAAAAAGACAAAGGGTTTGCATATTCTGGGAGAAGATTGCGGAAAAATACAACGCTCTCAAACCGGCGTGGGCGTTGGAGCGCGACTACGACAACCTCCGCAAGCATTGGGGCCGAGTTCAAACCGAGGTAGCCAAATTTGCTGGCTACATCAACAACCTCTATAAAATATGGCCGAGCGGCCATAGTTGGGAAAACATTCGCGAAGAAGCCCACGCCACCTTCTACAACGAGGAACAGAAACAATTCAAGTATTAGGAGGTGTGGGCAATTGTGAGAAATCACCCTAAATTTTCTGGCAGCAGTGACTTGTCATCCGTTCCTAAAAGAACCAAGTACACCGCCTCCGGCCAATACTTTACAAGTGGAGATGCCGATGCGTTCGAACTGAATGCTTCGATGAATGAAAGTACTGGCCAATAGTCGCCGACCCGTCCTATGGGACAGAAAGCGGCGAAAAGAAAAGGGAAGGGGAAGGCGCCAGAAGGCAGTGGTGGAAACCGAGACACGTCGGTGGACGACATGATTCAGACAGTGTTGCTGAAGGAGTATCGAAAAGTATTTTTCAAGGACACTTTGGACATGAACGAAGTGCAGCTTCAAAAGCATGCCAAGTTGGTCCCCTCCTTGAAAAGAAATTAGGACTAAATTAGGACTTTTTTTTTATCTATGTAATATTAGGAATTTCAATTATGTCGTTTTCGGTTTTTAATTAATGCAATTTAGGATTTTAAATTATGTAATTTGAAATTTTAATTAAGTACTTTTTGAATTTGTTGTCTTCATTTTACAAATAAGTTAATTAAAATAAATATATAAAATTGAAGAATAAAAAAATGATAAAATAATAAATAAATAAAAGAGTTGTGGCTGATTTAGGGTTGAATTGTTTGGGGCTAGGATAATGATGTTGTGGTTGAAAAATGAAATGCTGACGTGACAGTTGAAAATTAAATTATGACCAATTTTTTTAGAAATGAGATAAGGATGCCCTTCCGATTCAGGCCGTTTATTCGTGGCCCACGTTTAACCAGAGCTCCTATAGATATTTTGTTATTTTCTAAATCAATTTCTTCAAAAATTTGCCTTCAACGACAATAAATAAATTGCGATTGCTATACTGTTTAGTTAGTGTTTGAAAGTCTTATAGTTGATTGTAGAATTTCTTATCAATTTAATTATTTGCAACTTCATCTCACAAATATAGCCAAACAACATCAGAATTGATCGCCTAATAGGACATCAGATTTCATGTACTAGAGAGTTGCGACTTCCTGTCTGACCAAGTCTAAAGTTTAAATCTCATTATTTTCTCATCCAAAAAAGAAACATGAGAATTGATATGTTAATTTGATTATTTAGTTTGATTATTGTGCATTTTCTTAGAATTCCTGTAAATTTCAACTAGTCTGATTATATTGAGATTTCTTAGAATTCACTGCAATTTCTACTCAAATTCATTATATAGAATATATCTTATATCCTGTATTCGATGTACGTAAGAAAACTGAAGAAAACCGCGACAATTTGTTACGTGACTCGTTCATCCGTCACGCATAACTTTCCAACATTGCCTCCTATGGCCAGATTGATTAGTTAGTGTTGGAAATTGGACATATTAATATTTATTTGATGATTCTCTGTTGAGAATTAGTAAAAATATGAATTTACATTTTTAGTAGATAACAATAAGTATATTAGCTGAAGAAAAGATAAAGTAAATTCGAAGAGAACAAATCTATATATATGCAACCTCTATGCCCCTACGCATTAATTTGTTACGTGATGGGTCATTTGGATTGTCTTTTTTTGGGGGATCATAAATCTTTTTTCTTTTTCATTATATCTATGTCAAAATGAGAACTATATTTTGAAGAGCTATTTAATAGATTCTTTATTTCAACTCAATTTTATTCAAACTATATGTCGCTAATGGAAAATGAAATCTAATCATTATGTAAAGAATCATAAATTTAGAGAAAATAAAACTATAAAACTATGAATTATAAGAGTAGCAATCAATGAAAAAGGGGGCCAAAATAATGATGCTAGTTTAGCAACTTTCTGGATAATAATATAAAAATAAAACGTCATGGGATCATATCAGTAGTAGTCAAAATATGATATAATTCATACAAAGTGATTATTTTATTCTAGTTTTAGAAATGAAAGCGGCCCACTCTTGCAATTAATTTTTCTAATAACAAATGTATAACTAAATAATTAAATCCACCAGATCCTAGGATTCTGGATAAGACCTCGGCGTTATTTCCTTCAGTTGTAGAAAATTGTTTAGTTCGCGAACTTGCTAGAAGTCAGATTCTAGAAAAATCATTTCGTTCTCGAATTTGCCGTAAGTGGTAATCTACCTGAATGTTGAATATTTAATTTGAACGATCCTGATTAGTTATTATTTATTCATTTGGCAATCATTTAGCAAATAAATTATATGCCAGTGCTGGGAAGCATTTAGGTAGTAAAAATAGCATATTATAAAATGATGAACGTCTCGGCTTGCTGTATATAAACAGAGTAGCAGGTTGTTTTCATAGTGAGATTTTTAGCAATTATCCAATTGATCAAGCCCAAGGCTCAACGCAATTCTTCTTTCCGCCCTAATGTTTGTATAATTTGAGCTACATTGTATTGCCAAATTTCGACAAATTTTGTTTTTATATAGGCTCCATTTCGTAATGTCAGTGTTTTTTTCCCTGTCATGTTCTTTTTTTTTTGTTTTCGTAAGAAATATGTCATTTAGATTTTGATTAATGTACAAATAGATACTTAAATGTTCAAATTGCTTTCCATTTAGTTTAAATGAATCTCTAATTTGCTTCGGGTAGACTGTTATATTAGCCCAAGTCAAAGTAAAACTTGGCTATAGTAACGTAAATCAAATCAAAACAATTGAGCAAGCCATTAAGTTTTTATTTGATGAATGCCTATAAGTGCTATGTTTGTTAAGTGTTATCGTTTCTTATTTAATTTTATGACTTCAATCTGCGTGCATAATGCGACACCATAATTTGCTCTAATTTACGTACGCATGAAGTAAAAATATATGAGATTGAAGCATGACTAAATTGCGGATCCGAAGGTTATACAGGTACCCAATTCTTCAAATATTGTACAATAGTCGAAACATTATTACGGCGGCAGAAAAACTTGCCTCCAATAATCATGTAAGCTATATTTTCACACATTGTTATACTTGTCCGATCCATCAGAATTCATATTCTGGGTACAACACTGAAGCATGTAATTGCATGCGCCAACAGCCTCTCCCACTGTCAGAAATATCCATTCTTGCCCTATTGTTTCCAAGAATTTTGACTTGTTCAGCTTCTTCATCACCTCTGCTCCAGGGTTCACCATCACCAACTACTCGTATCGACACGAAATTCAATATTAGTAAGTCTTTAAATTTCATAACAAAATAGAACAAAAGGGAACTATAAATGGAAAAAAGACTCGGACCTTTAGTTCTCTACGATCAACGATCTTCTTGACCTCGTTGAGCATGCTGATCCCACTTGTATCGATGTTTCCAACGGCTGCGGAGGAAGATTTAAAGCGTATCAGAACACGGATTCAGACATCAATATTTATGGATCATTTTTGACATTGTATATGGAACCATAAATTAATTAAATAAGTCAAAATATTGTTTAGACCGATTCATTAGGCCACGTATTAGACAATGCTCACATCGAAATTCACTCAAAATTATGATTATTTAGATATAATAATATCAAAAGTAATATATATTTTAATACTCACCAGTCATGTCAAGTACTATATACTGCAAGCTTGTTTCTCCTAACGATTTCAACCTGTCTTCCTCATCATCAATCCATCTAGAAATTCTGTTAACAAAGAAAAGGAAATTAACAACAAAAATTACAATTCCGGTGGTGATATAGAATGATAAAAGAGAAAACAAAAATCAATTTGTTACCTTTCTCGCAAGTAGTTGGAATTAGCAAAGTAGATTGGAGAATCAATCTCAAGAATGAGAATCCCAGGAACACTGGTTGCATTTTGATACTGATGAATATCTCTATAAATCTTTGAGTCTGGAATATTACCCAAAACTAATGTTTTGGGCCTTGCAACAAACAATAGTAGTCTCATAATAGATAGTCCAATCTGCATGAATTAAAAGCGAGTTAAATGGGTATGTATGAGTTGTCTAATATGATTTATATATGTACTAACCGCAAGGACTAGGCCAACTTCGATGCTGGCGAAGACGACGCCGACGTAGGCAGCGATGCAGACGAGGAAGTCGAATTTGTCGACGTGCCATAGTTGGATTGCTGCGTCGTAGTCTA
The DNA here is from genome assembly GCA_034509125.1 of Monilaria moniliformis. Classification (NCBI taxonomy): domain Eukaryota; kingdom Viridiplantae; phylum Streptophyta; class Magnoliopsida; order Caryophyllales; family Aizoaceae; genus Monilaria; species Monilaria moniliformis. The sequence goes on along the minus strand of JAYDZE010544658.1, from coordinate 3,014 downwards.
TGAGTCCGAGCATCGCAGCGATTATGATGGAAGATAGCACCACGATTGGCGTGTAGTGGAACAATGGAGTTAGAAATAACAATGTGATCATCACTGCTAACGCCATCACTATATTTGACACCGCAGTTTTGCATCCGGCGTTGAAGTTCACCGCCGATCGTGAAAATGGCCCTGTCCAAGTCCATTTTAACTAAAACTCAAACTCATTTGCTGGAGCCCTAAAATCCTGGACTAATATGATAGTCTTATACATAAGAAGTACAATATTATGATATTTATTTTTAATTTTATATGATTAATCAATAAAGGTATCAAATATAATTGGCCCAAGTTTTTATTAAGTTGGGCTTAGGAGGCCCAAAAGAAATTCGGGTTGACCTGGCTGTCCTGATTTTGCCATTTGGCCCGTAGCCAGATCGGCCGAAATATCCTGACCGCGGGGTGGGTCTCTAACCCTAAAAACTGAGCTGACAAAATTTCAACTCGATCTGGTGTGACAGTTTGACACCTCTAAGATTCAACAAGAGCTAATCTTTATCTACAATAGTTGTCAAAATACTTGTTGACTCGAACTTTTAGCACACCAAAAATGTTACCTGCAGTGAGGTAACAAGAAGTGCAGGAACCGGCAATGTTCATCATCCCAAAAGCAATCATCTCTTTGTTGCCATCAATATGGTAGTTTTTGAACATGGCGAAGCTTCTCCCTACTGCTATTCCTTCCTGTCCACAGACAACTTTTTTACTATGCCTCAAAGATTGAAAAAAGAAAATCACATATATATGAAACAAATATACCAACATTTTTACAAAAATGAATTACTATTTCCCCCCCTAGTTAATTTGAAGTAAATTTTGTAATATAACAAGAGAAAAGACAATATGTAAAGTATGCAACACTTTTTCTCAAACTACCACATGCATCTATTTGCATTATATAGTCGGAAAAATTCTTTATAGATTATCTTATATGGACATACATCAACAAAATAATAGAACCCATATCAACCAAATCGCACAATATATGGATGATTCTAAATAATTTGGTATTACATACCACATTAATTAAAAGCCTCATGTGAGCCGTACATAATCTATGCTCAATATAACAATATATTCATATAATGATTTTGGTCATGTATGAACATCTCAAACAATTAAATAATACCAGTTCCAAATTAAAGAAAGAATTCTTACAGCGAGAGCAATAATGCCTGTGACGATGCCTGTTTTGATTGCTGCAGTTAGATATTTCGAATCCAAGTTCAAATCCATTACTGAAGATGGATTTATCCCCTTTTTTAGCTCCCCGATCTGCAAAATTTCATGCAAAAGTTATTATTTGCAATTCCTAATTAATTTCTAGCTATGTATTAAATCAGATACTCGCGACGTCTATATATGAATATATAATCCCAAGTTTCACTCTAAAATCGATTTGAACTGCCTAAATATGACATTGTTTTTGGTTTTGTCCTTTTGTATTTGTTAAATGAATAAATAAGTATAATCCACATTAGATAGTACTGTAAAGCTTATTCGATCAACAATCTACAAATCAATTATTCGGGATTCACATGCTAATCAAAATTATTTTCCAACAAAACTAAAGAAATTATTTTCGACATTGCTGTCAAACAGCATGCAACCGTAACTCCTTCAACCACCATTTAGATGATGGTCTATTGCCTTTTATATATATATATATATATTCTGCTCTTTATATGATCCAAAGAATATAGAAAATTCTTAAAAATTTTGAGATTCTTTTAGGAAATCGATTGACCCAAAGCCTTCAATTACTTCTCTCTTTTTTTTCTCAACAATATATAATGCCTGTCACATGTCACATGCATATAGTGACGTGTACATAGTAATAATATTATTTGTGTGGATAACATGTATGTACTGACCCATCTGAGATTATTATGTGGTGATAAAAATACAAGAAGGGTGAGATATTAATGAATAGGTGCACTTCCATACACAAAAAAAAAATACCTATAAAATAAAGCAGCAAAAAGAGTAATAAAGAAGTAATAAAAATGGGGCTCACCACTTGGACACCATGTTTTTCTGCATGGGTAAAGTACACTAGAATAGTTGCCATTATCACCGATGTTAATGGAGCCATTGCTGATATCCAAAATAACTTTGGCTTCTTCTTGCTCTGCACCCATTAAACAATTCAATAATTAAATTACTTTTGTTTCTTTAATATATTATAAAAAGCTATCATAAAGTATAGAATCGTAATCTCTTATATGTTTACAGATATGAAAAAGCTAAAGTTAGACATTAGAGAGCGAAATTGAAAAAAGAAACTAATTCATCAATTCAAAGTAGTTAATGTATTCTCTTAAATTAACCATATGTATTGGTAACACTAATTGTTAATAATCATGCATTTTCTAAAAAATAAAATATATAAGTAAGTAGAAAAACTGGCACCGACAAAAACGTGCTATATATGAGAATTTGATCGATGGGCCCCCTTATTTAATAGTGATATATTGATCGATTAATACCATAGGTCAGCCATCAAAAAAACTATATATGAGAATTTGACTTACGAAGTATCTAGCAAGCATGAGGTAGAAAAGGAAAACGCATCCCAGCACAGCACTTTCCCATCTCCACTGCCAAATCATACATAGCAAAAAAGATACATGTTACAAGACTTATTTCATCAGATTTGCACAACTGATGATAGGTATTAACCAAACTTAATTAATAATCCCTAACACAGACACTCGTGCCAGACTATATTATCAACACCAAATATTTTGATCACGAGAATGAGTACTTTCAATCTTTCGGTTTTCACGGTCAAAAATCTGTGGGTATAAGAATAGACCAGACCAGACCTACTTGAGAAAAATATTCTTGAAAATGATTTTGTTCAAGGAAAAGTCATACGAGGATTAAGAAGAGTAATGATAGGATACGCGACCCAATCCACTGCAAGACCGACCCATTTCGCTAGGCCCGGCCCATTGATAATGCGGCCCAGC
>JAYDZE010544647.1:0-14171 GCA_034509125.1 Monilaria moniliformis | reverse complement strand
ATGATTTATATAATAAATTATATGAAAAGCAAAACAATGTGACAAAATAATAATCTTCTCATAAATTTGGAAAATAATATTTTACAAATACAAAGCAGCTCAAAAGCTTGCTTTTCAGTATACACCATAACAAAATGTACCTATGTGAATATTAGGTTAATAAAAGAATGTTAAAACAAATTTCATCATAAAATTTAATTATGATGAGATTTTTTAATTCTAAAGCAAATAGAATTGGTATATGGGTAAACCTAAATCAAGAGTAGACATCATTAATTATTGCTTTGAGTGATATTTTGTTCGTTATTATATATTGAGGTGGTGATGCGTCACCCAAACCAAGACGATTCGGTCTTATCCCCGATAAGGGAAAGGGTAGTGCATTAAGAAGTCTAAATATGGGATGACTGAGCCGGATCCCAGACGCGGCCGTCATTAACACACGCTAAAAAAAATTATTATAGCCTAGCCCTATAACTATATAGCAAGTGGTAAATACATGATCGATCCTCGGGGAATTGATAAGAGTTTCCTCTTTGTTTCTCCAAAGGTGTTGCAAAAAGTTGGGTTGGTTCCAACGACCGAGTTAAGAAAAGTAAACAAGAAAAATGACTAAAGACTAAAATGAAAACTGATCAATAAGCTAAACGACTTGGTCTGGGACTTGACTTGTTAAGTGTGTACTCTTAGTCGGTCATCAATACAAATGTTTTACTACATGCTCATATCATCGGTTATGGACAAGAAATGTCAAAGTCCATTTTTAATCGTCATGCCCCTGACAAACACCCTTCATTATCTATGCTTTCTGATTAGAGATATTTCACTCCCTACCCTGGCAACACAATATATCCTAAAATTATCATCCGATGTATTGACCAATGAGTATTTAAACTAGACGGACCAGAAAAGAAATTATTACATATGCCCCCGTCGAGTCACACATTCTGCCCGTGTTGGTCAATCAATAACTAGGTTATCGTCGGATCATATAACATTGGGCATAATTAATTTGTGATCTAGATACCCCTAAGTGATAAGTCATTGGTAAATTACTTAGTTTTTCCAGATAGTTGGAATCAGACCTAACACTTCGAGAACACAAATATGCAGTTATGATTACTCAAATTAGACCTTACGAATTTATATATTCATGCTTAACTTGTCGTTGTCAAGACCGGGCTTATAAACTTAGCTAGACATAAAGAAAGAAACGAAAACAAACAACGTAAAAAAAAACACAAAAATACTTACTTGTATTAATAAAAAAGAAAGTACTATGGGCAAACTGCCCGACACAAACTAGAATAGAAATTAAACTACTATGCCCCAAGGGACATATTTCTTCATTACGTCACTCAAACAAAGAATAATTAGAAAAACTAAACTACACTATTGTTGAAATTCTCTGTCATCGGAACTCTAGCTTCCTTTCTTGAATTTCCCAACTCTGAAGGCCTTCTTTAATCTTGATAACTTTTTCCTTATATAGACAAGCGGATGTGGGCTGCAGATGAGTCCCACCCATAGTGCAGGTTCGGCGCTAGGTCTGGTCGCCGGATTGCCATATATATCTTCTTTCCATCATGATCTCTTGCGGCTAAATCATTGCCTTATCCGCTAGATCATGAATATCTCAAATCTTGTCCGACAAGGAAAGTAAATTACCCTTTTTAATCGTTGTCTTGGATAACACTCTTCATTGCTTTTTTTTTTCTTCCTCAAAGCACCCTATGGGTGAGGAGTTAGGCGGACCCCCAACCTGTATATATCAATAACAAATATCAGACATTTCGTACACAAAACAAGCCCAAAAGTGACTTGTTCTCAAACACGAAACGTGCGATACAAGGTGTCGAGCCCACAAGACGGGCCGAGCAATGAAGATCTCAAAAGAATAGTCAAACAATAACAACCTATCGAGGCGGGCACTTAGTGTGCCGACCACTAACCCAAAGAGTGGGAAAACTAAGAAATAAATGACATAGACATAGGCGGTCCAAAAATGACCAATCTTAAAATGAAAGAAAACAAAGAAAACCATAACATACACATGGGAGGCCCAAAAGTGACCAAGCCCAAGGGAGGAGTGATGCATATGAGAGCAACGGAACCGCATCAGAGGTTCAGGCATCATGAAACCGAAATCTAAAGTTAGGATATCCGAGCTGGTCCATCCTAATGAGCGCCTTCAGTCTGGGGGGCGCTGTGATCTGATCGAAGAAGGTAAGGGCAGGGGTCTGGGCCCCCCATTCACTTATCACAAGGCGGAGCTAGGCAGCAACAAATATGCCAACTTATGTTTGGTTGTTTCACATGATGTGATTTTAAGCTTTTCATGTGGTCCACAATGTCAGCTGGTTGTTCTGTTAGATATAGTGGGTGTTATGCATAAGAACTGAAATGAACTGTAGGTTGAGCTAAGAATTTATGGTGAGGTAATGTTCTGGCATCTTTTGGAGTATTTCTCTGGTGTCCCATTTATTTGGTGGAGAATATGGTCCGTCTTGACAAATGTGGCTTGTGAGTATCAAGTTTTGTATTTATCACTTGGATTCAATGCCTATAAAGCTAGATCATTGTTTGTAAATATAATGTGTCATTCACAATTGCCATTTGAAATGCATATGGCTTATCTTGATTCAAGTATGTGGTTTTAACTTGGATTTTTGTCTCAAGCTTTTTCATTTTTTGTTTGAATTAGAAACAATGTCTTCCTATAGTCGATGCTGCAACATCATATACATGCTACTTGAAGAGGTAGTTCATCAATTTGTTGTCGACATGAGTGTTGTTGCCAAGGACATAGACTCATTGGATAATAACAAAAGAAAAAGAAGGTGTCCCGAACACAAACAGCCCTACACCATGATAGATAGAATCCTAACACAAATTAAGCATTTGAACAGATTAGTAGGAGTCACAAATGTAGACTACATACATAATCTTAGAATGGACCAGAATACATTCGGACGTCTTGGTCATTTGTTGAGACAAGTAGGTCAGCTATCAGATGGAAAGTATGTGGGCGTCGAAGAACAGGTGGCCATGTACTTAGGCATCCTAGCACACCATAAGAAGAACAAGATAGTGGGTTTTGATTTTTGGCGTTCAGGATGCACAGTGTCCACATATGTTCACACTGTTTTAAATGCTATTCTGAAGCTGCACAACATTCTATTAGTGAATCCAGAGCCGGTGCTAGAAAATTGCAACGACCCACGATGGAAGTGGTTTAAGGTAGTAAGTTTGTTGTCATTAGTTTATATAACAAGGTTATGCTATCAATGAAAGATAACTAGTTTTATTTTATTTATTTATTAGGGTTGTATAGGAGCGCTCGATGGTACATATATTAATGTGACAGTTCACAACGAGGATAAGGCTAGGTATAGAATAAGAAAGGGGCAGATTTCGACAAACACGCTGGCTGTGTGCGATCGTTTTATGCGCTTTGTTTACGTGCTACCTGGTTGGGAGGGGTCAGCCGGAGACTCTCGCTTGTTACGCGATGGCGTGAATAGGGTTTACGGCCTTAAAGTGCCTAGAGGTTAACATTCTTTCCACCTATGGAATGTGAAACCGTTGAGTTACATTCAAATGTGCAGAAATGTAGCCCAAATCTTTTAACTATTTCGCTCTTTTTTAGAGGCAAACCCGGAAACACAATCATTGAAGTTTTATATGTTCGACGGGTTCAATTTCCACTTCATATGAACATATATCTTTGCGTTTAATAGTGATACTTTCAAATGTTAGACCATAAATTTGTTCCCACCTCCAAAATTGAAAACAATATATTAAGGGCAACCCGCACGAAATAAAATACAACAATCTCTAATAATCTCATCACTTGGAACATTGCAAATTTGAGAATATGTAACTTCAATGAGAAATCAACTAAATTAGTTTATTATTTCTCAATCAAACCAATTAAAAATTCTGTCTCCTTCCACTGAAATTGAACACTGATATGGCTTGGACAATGACTTAACACACGGTTATTCAATGTAAACATAGTTATTCTGGGATTTGTGATGACAGATTTTTGTTCCAAAAATGAAAATAGCAAACAATACCAATCAATAATCAAGAAAAACAGCCGGAACTTGTTCAAGCAAATCGAACTTCCAATAGCGCATAATTAATCCCATCAACTGCACAAATCCTCAATCACAAATATTGCTGGCCATATCTTGTCCAGGTAGAGCTACGCATGTTCGAACAATGAAAGGGAAATGGGTTAAAACCGCTTACCTCTGGGGTCTGACCGCTGGGCTGACTACTTCAACAACGCAGATCCTCGGAGGGAAAATCTTCTTCACGAAACTCGCCTGAATAGAACCGACGCTGCTGCTGTACTTCTCCGAATTTTTTCAGATTTGTCCAGCGTAAATGGGCTGTCCAGCGTAAATTTTGTGTACAAATTAGGGCATGCTGGTAAAGTATGGTCATTTTCATATTTGATTGAGGTCATTTTTGTCATTAAACTTTCATAACCCATCGTCTATCCAATCAACTGAATGCGAAAATACTATATCTAATATCTTGTCTGTCCCTATATCATGTCTATCAAACAAAGACTCAAGACACGCTATCCATTTTTGGATGATAGCCTATCTTATTCTCTAACATATCCGGCCCTATATAATCACGACTAGTGAACGGGCCCTAAGCATGTTATGTGAATATGAGGTTCGGTATAAACAAATTGCTCTTTATGAGGATGATAAGAAGAAATATTATTGTATGTGATCAATGGAAAATTATTGCAGATTTTGTGGTAAGTAATTGGGGGTTCTGATTCATCTGCCACCCCCAAATTCTGATTTGAATTAGACCTAGTCAAAGAACTAATTCATACACTGATGGTAGCAAATTGGCTGGGTAGAAATGGAATAAATTTAATTTAAGTTTAACGCGTTTGATTTTTGTTTGTGTGTATGATACCCGTCGTTCCGTTTGGCAGGTATAAACTCGGGGTAAATGCAACATCGTTGATTATTTTTAAGGAGGCTTATGTGACGTGCATGGTGTGGATGATCAGCAAGAAGTCAATGTCTACGTGGAAATCATGTATATAAATAAATTATGAATAGTTTATATGTGTTTTCGTGGGATAAATCAGTGGGGTGAAGTAGTTACTTGTTTGTAATGTAAGTGGTTATTGTAATGTAATATAGGAGAGTTAGTATATAGAACCACATGTAGGTTAGATGGTGGTTTTAATTATCGAATTGTATTGCTCGTAATGTCGGCAAGTAAATAGCTTAGATGCAGTATATCTCATATTGGTAAATTTATGAATACTTTGGGTACAATTTGTTGGGTGATCTATATTCGAACTTCTTGTATGATTTGTCGCATCATCGCCTTTACTCATAACAATTTGGTGCGGTGAACGAGGAAATTTTCCGGCGATACATGGTTTCAACTCTTGAAGGTTTGGAGAAGGCAACGGATGAGCAAGCTCATTTGTTTAAAGCGTTAGAAGATTTGCAAGTACAAATGCGGGCTAAGCAAACCGCTATGGACATAACCAAATGAGAGAATAGATCCATACCATACTTACTTTATTTCAACACCACCAGAATGCTACGGCAGCCGAGTGAACCTCCGCAGCTGCATATACTCATGTTCGTTCAATGGGCGCAAACATGGGAGATAATCCAGCAATTAATGTTCCCCAGAGACATCTTCCCCCCTTCAACCTTCAAAAACTATGGATTTGCCGGCATTTGACGGCACAGATGCATCAATATGGCTCGCTCGAGTTGCACAATACTTCCTGGTTCATCGAATGCCAGCTGAACAAAGAGTGGAACTCACGCTCATTGCATTAATTGGACCTGCGACGTCGTTGATTCAATTATTGTTGCGCCGATCTCCAGCTCTTACGTGGGATGAATTTACAAAAGAGTTAATCATACGGTGTGGACATAATGCGGAATTAGATAGCTACGAGGCTTTACACATGACGCGTCAAGAGAGAACGTTAGAAGATTACATCAATGCATATTGAGTCTCAGATTGCTCAATTGTCAGACCTTAATGATCGTCAATATTTAGGATTCTTTCTGGGTGGTTTGAAATCCCACATTTGAATGCAAGGAGAATCGATCAATTATCATCGCCAACTTCCTTTAGGGTCAAACTTCACTCATCTACTTCTCATATATTGGCTTCAAGAGGACAATACATTCCATATGGGAATCATACAGCTTCTTCTCGCCAATAACAACTCTCAACAAATCAAGCATATTCTCAAGGTAGACCACGACAACCACCACAGCGTTTTCGTCACATGTCCAACAAAGAATTTCGAAAGCATATGCAAGCAGGTACTTGTATTCGTTGTAGCCTGAAGTTCAATCCCGGACATAAATGTCCACCGAAAACAGTTCAAGTAATATTGGAATATACGAATTATGACAGTGGAGACATATGTATGGAGGATGTTTTCAACGATGATACAAATCATCTTGAATCCAGTCTGCTTAATACCTTGGAATTGTCCGAGCTATCATTTATAGGACTGGATGGATGTCAAACCATGAAACTCTACCAGGTTTGTTGGTGATTGACGGGTAACGGTGTTGGTTGATAGTGGAGCCAGCCATTACTTCATGGCTAACGATATCGTTGAGGCTATGTGATTGCGTATCACACCTACTGCAAGCTTTTCAGTTACTTTAGGCGATGGCAGCAAACTTCGTACTGGCAATATATGCAACGATGTCTCCTTGCAACTCGGGTCAGAGATCTTTACCATTTCATGCTATATGTTTCGTTTGTCTAATGTTGATATCATCCTTGGATTTGCAAGGCTTGCTACTTTGGGTAAGGTGCGTGCTAATTGGAATTATTTAACAATGAAGTTTTTCCACAATAGTTGTCAAATTTGCTTGCGAGGTGAACCTTGTATTACTCGTCGGATATAAATCATATTGATATCAACAAAGAATGTCGGTTATTATATGTTGTGGAACGAGATGAGCATGAGTCGACAACTCCTTTATTTGGGGTCCCAAATAATCTTGAAATTCTTGGTAGGCAATAGTTAATGGAAGTGATCACCGCATTTTCGACCGTGACAAATTCTACCACAGTGCTTCCACCTCAGAGGCCAAATGATCATCGAATTAATCTCCAACCTGGTGCACAACCCGTACCGGTTTGTCCTTACCCATATAATCATTTCAAAAAGATGAAATGGAGTGTTTGGTGGCTGAAATGCTAGATATTGGCATTATACAGTCAAGTACAAGTCCTTATTCAAGTCCGGTACTTCTCGTGCGAAAGAAAGATGGTTCATGGCGTTTCTGGGTAGATTATCGTCAGCTGAACAAGCGAACCATAGCCGACAAATATCTCATTCCAGTTATTCAAGAACTCTTAGATGAACTATATGGTGCACAATGGTTTTCGAAGATCGATTTAAAAGTTGGGTATCATCAAATTCGGGAAGCTTATGAAGATGTGCACAAGACGGCGTTTTGCAGACATTTGGGACACTATGAGTTCTTGGTTATGCCCTTTTGAATCACCAATGCCCTGAAAACTTTTCAAAGTATAATGAATGATATTTTTCAGCCATTTCTTCATAAGTTCGTGTTGGTTTTCTTTGATGAAATATTGGTTTATAGCCGGACATGGGCATTGCATTTTGTGCATTTAAGGAAGGTGTTTCAGCAGCTCCACAATCATCAATTAGTGGTGAATCCGAAGAAATGCATGATGGCACAATCCTCTGTTGAATATTTCGGCTATGTCGTCTCTAGTTTAGTTGTGCAAATGGATCCGTCCAAGATAGCAGCGGTTTTACGTTGGCCAAGACCTACAACAGTTAAGGCGGTACGTGGATTCCTAGGGTTGACATGCTACTACCATCGGTTTATCTATGATTATGTAAAGTTAGCATCGCCACTAACCGCTTTATTAAAAAAACGACGTCACTAAAGCTTTCACACGGACATATGAGGCTGAACAAGCTTTTACAAATCTCAAATCAACCCTCACTTCCGCACCGATGCTACGAATGCCCGACTTTTCTAAGCCTTTCATCGTCGAGTATGACGCCTCTGGTCGAGGAATTGGTGTCGTTCTAATGCAAGAGAATCATCCCATCGCTTATTATAGCAAACAATTATCTCCTCGTTTATTTACAAAATCAGCATATGAGAAAGAATTAATGGCATTGGTTCTTGCTATCGAGCATTGGCGCCCTTATTTGTTTGGACGACATTTTATGGTTCGTTCGGATCAGCGAAGTCTTCGACATATATTGCAGCATCCATTAATAACTCTGGTACAACAAAATCAGGCATCTAAATTACTTGGATACGACTTTACAATCGTCTACAAAGAGGGTAATCTCAATCGCACAGCTGATGCATTATCACATCGCGACGAAGATAATAAGGCAAATGTGTCTGAGCATGACCCTCAACTAGACCTCAGTGTGATGTGTGTGACATCATTTACATTGCCTGAGTATGCTAAGAATGTGGTGGATGAAGTAGTTCTTGTTCGAGGCGAATGGCTTGCATTACAGTCGTGTGCAACGATTCTCGCTCAACCTGCAAATTTTTATGATATTGTGCAACACGGATGAGTTCGGCTTACCACCCCGAGACCGATGGTCAAACAGAAGTGTTAAATCAATGTCTTTAGATGTATTTACGTTGCTTTTCGTCGAAGCAGCCTAAACATTGGAAAACTGGTTGGCATGGGCTAAGCACTGCTACAATACGAGTCATCACTCGGCGTCAAATATTACACCATTTGAAGTTATCTACAGACGCAACCCTCCAACCATACGTCGATATCTTCCAGGCAGTGCCAAACTCAGGCTGTTGTAGTGCATTGAAGTCCCGGGATGAAATTTTGGTATAGTTCCATTTTCACTTACAACGAGCTCAACAAAGAATAATTGATGTAGCCAATAAACATCGAAGAGATGTTGTCTTCCACGTTGGAGATTTTGTGTACTTAAAATTTCGCCCATTCCGTCAAACAATGTTATTCAAGACTTCGAATCACAAGTTAGCACCACATATTTTGGGCCGTTTGATGTGGAATCACACATTGGGGTCATCGCCTACTGTCTCAAGCTTCCGGCAGATTCAAAGATCCACATGGTCTTCCATGTATCCCTTCTTAAAAAAGTGACTAGCGACGCCGTAGTAATCCAAATTTGCTGGCTGATCTCATAGCCGACAATTCACCGTATTTACCAGAAGATATTCTTGGCTACAAGACTATTGAACATGAGGGTATAACAACTGATCAGGTTTTGATTAAATGGTGTAATCTTCTAATCGAAGACGCTAATTGGATGAGTGTGGAAGATTTTAAATGCTAGTTTCATTACTTTAGCCTTGTGGACAAGGTTGTTTCCGCGACGAGCGTAGTTGATACCAATCATCCCGTTTGGCAGGTATACCCCCGGGTAAATGCGACATTGTTGATTATTCTTAAGGTGTGCATGATCAGCAAGAAGTCAATGTCTATGTGGAAATTATGTATGTAAATAAATAATGAATAGTTTGTATGTGTGTTCATGGGATAGATTAGTGGGTTGAAGCAATTACTTGTTTGTAATGTAAGTAGTTATTGTTATGTAATATAGGAGAGTTAGTATATAGAACCACGCGGAGGTTAGAGGGTGGTTTTCATTATCGAATTGTATTGCTTGTAATTCTGGCAAGTGCCATGGAGGACAAATTTGATGAACTACTTTTATATTTCGATCGATTAATATGAATACAATTCACATCATTTTTCATTATTTCCTTCAAACATTTATTCAAATAGTTAGAATGCAGTATATTTCGTATTGGTAAATTTACGAATACTTGGTGTACAATTTGTTGGATGATCTTTATTCGAACTTCTTGCATGATTCGTCGCATCGTTGTCTTTACTCCTGACGGTGTAGTGTGTAAGACTTTGCTAATGCTCTTTGGAAAGGTTGGTGTAAGACGATGTAAAAAATAAAAATAAATTTGGCAGGTTGCTGTCTTTCTATAGCAGCAGACTTGTTTTACTTTGGTGCAACTTGCATGTGCATTGGTTGATTGTACTCAAATTTTACATGATGGTATTGGCCTGTTGAGGAAATTGAATATGTCAACATTTTGCAAATGTTAAAATGTATTTCTTGACTAATTGGAGTTGAGCAGAATGGGTTCTCTCTTTGTTTCTGCATTCATTGTTATCACATTTTTCTTTACTTCGTCTCGTTTAAGTTGTGAGGCTAGAGATAACATTGATGTGGGTAACACGTTGCTTGGTGATCAAACACTTGTATCAGCTAGGAACAGATTCAAGATAGGTTTCTTAACAGCTGAGAAATGGGGGAGATATGTGGCCGTATGGTATCACAAGTTGGTTCCAAGAACTGTTGTGTAGGTTGCACGAAGAGATGAGTCACTACCACGTTCGTGTGAAGGGATTCAGATTGAAGAAGATGATGGAAATGCGGAGGTCCTGTGTGGTAATGGAGGGTCACCCCATTACACGATGTGGGCTCACGGGGATCTAGAACCTCTAACAGAACACTGTAGTTGTTGGATAGTGGGAACTTGGAACTTGTTGATGCTCATTCAGGTGCAATAGTGTGGTAGAGTTTCGATGAACCAACTGATACATTTCTTCCTAGGGGTGGGTCAGTACGATATTACCGTACCGAAACTGCCATACCGTATACAGTACCGTAAATGCCGGTATGAGTAAATACCATACCGTTACATTACCGAATTTTTCGGTATACCGAATTCCGATATACCGAAATTTCGATATGCAGAATTTTCAATACCGTTACCGTACCGTATTTTCGGTATACCGTGAATTACGGCATACCGAATTTCGGTATACCGTACCGAAATCTGATATACCGTGAATTACGGCATACCGAATTTCGGTACGGCATACCGTCATACCGAAATACCGTTTCATACCGAAATTATAAATATTCTAAATAATTTTTATATTAAAAATATTTATTAATACTATAAATATATATAATATATATATATATATACACACACACACACACATACGGTATGGTAAGAGAATACGGTATATACCGTATTATCGGTATATACCGTTTACCATTTTATCGGTATATACCATACTTTTCGGTATATACCATAGTATATACCATACTTTTTGGTATATACCGTAAAATAAAGTATATACCGAATTTTCGGTATACCGCGGTATACTGAAATTCATACCGTTACCGTACCGTAACCTTCCGGTGCGGTATCATACCTTACCGAAATTTATGGTATACCGAAATTTCGATATATTCGGTATTTTTTCGGTACAATAAGTCCGGTATATCGATATTTCGGTATTTTCCCCATCCCTAGTATAGATATATATATGTTATACACTTTAAGGGATATAAATATATAAATAATTTGATATATATGTATTATGATATGTGTATGGATTTTTGTAGGAACCATCTCAAGTATAGGAACTAGAAATTTGGTCCATAGATTAATTTTTAAATGGACGATCATGAGTCCACGCTGAATATCATAATTATATATTTTTTATGATAATGTATTTCATATATCACTATTGTATTTATTTATGACCATCATACATCACAAAAATTAATGATTTAGATTGATTCACAATTTTCAAGGACCAAAGTTTTTATTTCATTCTCCCATATATTATCAAGATTGATGCTAAACAATCACATTATGGCTGTTTATACGCGATTTTTTTTTAAAGAAATCAGACCGATTCAGTTAAATATAGTTCACCTAATAAAATTAAATTTATAATCTCTTTCTAAATTTGGTGGAAAAATGACTATTATGTAAATGAATATTAATGTATTATTATTTTTCCGAATACATTAACTATTATACAATTGTGTGGGTGGTCACAATGTGGCAACTCAGATTTATTGTATTATCAACCCTTTATTGTATTATCAACCCGCGAAGTAGACTTGCATGTCATGAAACCCAATAAATAATAATTACTAGCATAAGAAACTAGGAAAATAAAAGGCAAAAAAAGTAAAAATAAATAAAATGTGGAAACGAAAAACATCGGAAACAAGAGAGAGAGAAGATAAAGTGGGTAATGGGTAAGAAAAGTGCAAGAATCTTTGAGAGAATGGGGAAGGAAGATTCTTTCAACTTTTAAGCACGAACTGGTCGTTATCTTTGTTTCTGACGCTGGATTAACTGCTCTATGTAAAGGCACTTAGGCCTCAAAATTAGTTTCTTAAATCTGATATATTTGAATTTAACTATGATATTTTTATATATAAGAGAAGGATTAATTGAGAATCGTAAATATTAATGAGAAATGAAAATTATTTTCAGTCTTTTGATCACAAATATCTACAGTTAAGGTATCTTCATACTCGACGATGCAGCACTTAGGTTCAAATATCATCAGAAACGAAAATTTTATATTTGTTATATAAAATAGATTTCGATAAAATATTATGAATTTATTAAAAAAAATGGAAATTTATTTTCTACCGGCATCAATCGGGTCGGATCTAAAAGTACCTAACAAAGCAGACTAGCAGAGAGCATGGGCATGGTTAGTTTTAGCCAATTGTTGACCTCCCACAGTTCCACAGTCCGTCAATTATATATCAAATACGTATTGCAAATAACAATATATCTTATTTTATAATTATCGTATGATTTAGTATTGATATTAGAAAATTATTTTTTAATATTCTAAAATTGATATGGTTTTGATAAAATTGTACGATACTAATATTGGACGAAAAGATAGTAATAGGTTTAATAAATTTTAAAAAATGAGATATATAGGATATTGATTAAATGGGTGAAAATTGAGATATATAGATTCAAACTGTATCTCTAACCAACAAGATATATATATATATATATATATATATAGGTGTAATCAAATCTGAATAAATATTTATTGTATAATGCATGATTAATAAATCTAACGACTAATAATATATTTTTTTCCTTTCCCAGAAATCTCTTTCTATAGTTTTTTCTAACCAACAAGACACTGGACTGGACCCAATATCTTACGGAAATCTCTAACCTCTGCCACTGCATGCGGTGCTTCCATGCTACAATGATAACTCATTATCCGTGAAACTGCAGTTGGATCTATGAATTTGGGTTCGGCCCGCGTCACGTTATGGGCGCATCAATTCTCTAATTATCTTCTACATTTCACCAATCAATGGGTATGGGTTACTTATTAATATTGATTTTTCAAGAAAAAGATTGTTCATATTCTGCGTTCCCTTTGGATCTTTTGACTCCATACTTATTATATGTACTGTCACATTCAAAATTATAATTGCACATTCGGGTAAAGATACTCAAAGACTCTCCTTAGCGAGAAGTCTTAGGTTTAAATCATGCACACAGTTTCCCATTTTATGATGGTGTAACTGTCATACCATGCAGAATTGTTGCTCCATCTTTGTGCGGTGCAATGGTGGTGAGTAATAATGTATTTTTATTTTTTTAGAGGTGATATTTTGGTAACGTATTGGACTTAGACGTCAACTCAATTGAAGGAGCTTAACTACTTAATAAATGCTAAATAAGAGAATGAATCTGTTTATGAGTCGGAAACTCAACAAATCGCAGTACTATGTGGCCCAATAACATTTCTTTAGGTGTGAACACCATTAAAATATCAACAAATTAAGAGACAGGAAACTGCAATCGTTTAGTAGTTTGACTTTGAATTAAATAAGTAAAATATAATTGGAATTAAATGGCCTTCACATTAGGTCAATACTTGCAATCAATGACGGATTTAGAAAACATTCATCGTGGAGTCGACATGCAGTTTCTTCGCGTCTTTTTATTTTTAGTTTTATCTTCCACAATAATAGTCGCATATCTTTCATTGTTCTACCACAAAATTTCCCTCGTAATATATATAGTTTTGTGGCAATGCTGCCACATGTGGAGTCGACAGCAATTCGAAAGACGGAATTTAATGAAATTTGTCGATACTCGTAAGCTGACGGTGGGGTCGGTTGACCCCGCCCGACCCCACCTACATCCGCCCTTGCTTGCGATCGAGTGCACGCAAATTTATTAAAATATAACTAAATCTAACTAAGCAAGCCTGCAGTGTCACATGCAATTAAATAATTAATGGATTTATATAAATAC
>JAYDZE010544636.1:0-14171 GCA_034509125.1 Monilaria moniliformis | reverse complement strand
TCTTCAACATTAAAAGAATCATGAA
Source organism: Monilaria moniliformis (assembly GCA_034509125.1). Lineage (NCBI taxonomy): Eukaryota > Viridiplantae > Streptophyta > Magnoliopsida > Caryophyllales > Aizoaceae > Monilaria > Monilaria moniliformis. Next base: position 14,146 of record JAYDZE010544636.1, on the reverse strand, counting down.
AATGCCCAAGAACAGAACATCTTTTTACGCAGCCAGTCATTTAACACAAATTATATTCAATTCTGTCAAATTATATTGTGGATTTGACAGAATTTTTTCTCTTTTATTCAATTCTGTCAAATTATATTGAGTCTCCTCATGATGCCGATTTTCCACTGCTAAATTGAATAAACTAATTAAGGCTAAAAGCTGCTTAACTGGGCTACTATTTCTATTGATTTTAATCGGATTTTTATTTATATGCATAGCTCAAAAAAACATTCAATTTGGCTAGATTTCACAATTGGAAAACTAAAATCAGGTCAAAAGAGAAGCCCCAGACTTTGTAGGAGTGAGAAAGGAGAGAGCGAGTGTAGTTAGTTACCTGAATGGCAGACTTACTCTTCAGCCTTCGCAGTTCGTAAAGAAACAGAGAGCACGGAACTGAATAGACACACGTATACTGCTGCACTTTCCTCCCTCTTTTTCTTATTATTTTTAGGGATAATTGCTATTTTTCATTGACTTCTTGTCAGTATGAAACTGGAACATAAAATAACAAATTTTGACATTTTCTCAATTATCCTATATATCAAAATTCTAGTGAAATTGATGGTGACGTTAAGCCAGAATTTTCGATCCATTTTCCAAAACGATGTTGTTGAGATAATTGCCATTTAAATCATAACTTTTCGTTGAATTCCGGCCGAGACGTCACCACACCGAAATTTTGATTTGTAGGATAATTGAGAAAATATCAAAAGTTATGATTTTGTGTTCCAGTTTCAAAAGTTACTGAATTGACTAGAAGTGAACGAAAAGTTATGATTTTAATGACAATTATCTCTTATTTTTATTTTCTTTCAATTTTCAAAATATTAATTCGATATATGACATATTGGATTTGCAATAAATCTAATATCCAACATAATTGTTTTTTTAAAGGTATTATCGATCATAAATTTGAGTACTTGAAAAATAACATGTAGGATTCCAAATCTATTATAACATTGCATCCAAAAAATACTAAGTAGATTTATAATTTCAGCACTAATGCCCCACAATGTTAAATTTTATTTGATGTTGAAAGATCAAATTTTCTCAAATACCCCATTTTATTCCAATGTTAAATTTTATTCGATGTTGAAAGATTAAATCAACGCTTAGGTAGAACAAAACATGATTAAATATTAAAAAAAATACATGAATTTTCACACACTTATCATACTAAACCACATTTATTTTGATGCAAAAAAAAAAAGCAAAAGAAAATACGAAGAATTCAAAAAAAAATCTTGAGATAAATTAGAAATCCCTTATATCTTATCATTTATTAAAATTTATTGGTCTCCGACAAAGATATATTGGTGTATATGGAATAATATACAAATAATAGTAAATTAAAATATTTTTTTGATAGCCTTTGACATTTCTATTAGTGAGTCAGTAAATATTGGATAACAATGCTCAATATTAAATGATCGATATTAATAAATGTTCAATAAAGAAGACTATGAGAGTAAGATAGTTATGAATCCTACTGAAAATTGACTCAGTAAATCTGTTAGACTAATAACTACTGTAGTACGAATGTGGTGGTTACAAACTGTCTAACTAAAAACATTGATTGAAAACAATACTTTGGTCAGTATTAAGAAATATTCAGTAGAAGACGTCTGGTGAAAGTTTACGTGAAGACTATGTTGTGAAGTGTATATTGTGCTGAGTGTTGATAATTCAATCACATGTAATGTAAAGTACTGAATGGTAAAGAACACAAGTATTTGTACGTGGTTCATAATAAATTGCTCCTACGTCCACATACTGAGAATTTATCAATCAATTCACTAACTGAGATTACGACTTACTTACAGTGCAAGTAACCTAATACGAAAATTAACCTTATTTGTGCTATGGCTTAACTTAATCTTTCTACTTCCAGACTTATTCTTCTTCTTCACTACCTTTACAAAATTTTGTATAAAGGGTTTGGTTGTTTCCAACTATGACAAATTATTTATAAGCATAATTTGCTCGATCTAAGCATAGAATATTGCAATGAAATGTCTACAGGATTAAGGGAATGTTGGTTGGATTCCTCGAGCTATAATAGAAATTAGGCTCGGAGTAATCATTTAACAGATTGAGTATTCTCTTCTTCGAAAATGCTTTTAGCTTTTTGAGTGTTCAAATGCTTCATATTCAAATGTGCATCATTTCAGTTGTTCATCATCTTCAAATGTTGGAATTCGCCAGGTATTTAGAGATGGGATTCGAATAATGCCGTTGGAAGGAGCACCAATCAAATCTCTCCATTTTGCTGTTCGAATAATACCTGCTTGAACTAGTCATGTCGCATTTGATGCCTGCAACATTATACCACTGTAGATTTGCAACCTTGTACTTCTTTCTTAATTTTTTACGTGATTTTTACAAATCTTCTCTGGCACATGAAGTCAAACACTCAACGTATATGTTGACTTTGTGTTTCTTGAGCAGGTTCGAATTAGGGTTGATGTCACGATCCATCTTTCTTCAGTGTAGCACTTTACATCTCTTCAGTGGCTCCAGGCTTTAGTAATTCTCTTTATGTACTAACGACAATATGCATCTTCTTATTACTAAGCTTTTATTGCTAAATTTATACTTAGAAAAATGCTGCATAACATATGAGTGGTAATAGATTTACAACATAGTTTTGAAATCTAATTAAATTCAACTTTATTTAGGAATTTTTCACAAAGTTACTTCTATACATGCCCCATTTTTTTAATACACTCACTTGTGTTTTCACATTGAAAAAACGTATTAGGGCATTAGCAACGTTATGCTCCTATGGAGCACTGCACAACTACAGTATCCGACTGCACATTTACTTTTACGCACAAAAGCACTATGTGCTCCTACACCCACAATTATGAAGCACAATACAATTATAGTACACTTTTTTTAATTTCTTATTTTTATAATTCATTTTTATTTATATAATTTACAACTATAAATACGATTTAATTAAAAGTATAATTTAATTAAAATAAAATTACATAATTAAAATTTAGAATTATATAATTAAATCCTAAACATTAATTACAACTAACGATTTTTTCAAATTACACTAATTAAATATAACTACAGATGATGAAGGACGGATAAAAAAAGAGTTAATAATAACACATTTAACATAAATAAAAATAAAAAATAATCAAGAAAAGCAAAAACAAAATAAAGGAAGAAAGACAATTAAATGAATGGTGCCATTTTAAAATTTTGATGAATTTTTCTTTTTTTATTCAAAATTGATTTTCTGAAATTATAATAAAAAAAAAACCTTTAAACTTCCAAAAAGTAAAGTTCGGTCGCAAAGCGCGCAAGTGGCGTGCACATGTGACAGTGATAGGCGGGGAACGAATGAGTGGCATGCAAACGCGGCTCAAGCGAGTGACGTGCACGCATGCGCATTTGCACAATATCCCGTGCAACACGTTGTGCTGCTTATGCACGCACACCGCACAGTGCTGTGTTGCACGATGTGTGCAATTGTGCGCATGCTTAAATTGATTGAGAAACAAAAAAATATTACATAGTTATAAAACTTTATCGGATTAGTGATACTGCTGACCGAATGAGCGACTCACAGTTGCACAATTCATCACTCATCACCCAAATAATCCTACATTAATCGCACTTTCAACGGCATTATATATTGTAAACAACCGATCTGCCCACATTAATCGCAGCAACCACCGCCATACAACGCCTTTCACGCTTTTCCACCGCCGCGCGCTACTGCGTCGAAACACGCTAACAGCAGCAGCTGCGCGAGCTGATGGCGGCCGCGGCGTCGACCAGTTTCTTCAGCATATCATCATCATCATCTTCTTCATCTCTATTTTCCCATCGAACTCCATTTCTCTGTCCGACTTCATTCTCCGCTACTTCGCTCCCCCAATTCAAGGTGAGACGAGTTCCTGCTTTCTGTTTTCCTGCGCCTTTGTTATTTTCTCTCTCTTGCGTGCAATACGATTAATTAGTGTTTGTATTTGATTGCGAATTGGTAGAGAAGAGTTCCGGGGCTAGGGCACGTGTTTGTTCAGGTGAATTGCGTGTCGGAACGTAGTAAGCAGGCTGCAGAATCGGAGCCTGAAACAGCTCCATCGCCGTCGTCGGAATCCCCATCTTCTTCTTCTGTTGCAAGTGCCGATGACGATGATGCGGACGTTTCAGCATATAAATGGATTGCTGCTCTCGGAGGAATTGGATTGCTAGAGACAGCGTATTTGACTTACCTTAAACTTACAAATTCGGACGCTTTTTGCCCCACGGGTGGGGGTTCGTGCACCACCATCCTGACCAGTGATTACTCCTCCGTTTTTGGTAATCTTTGACCTCGAATTGGTTTGGCGCTAGATTCGTGTTGTTGGACTATCTTCTGTTACATATTAGTGTACTGTTGCGGGATGATATATTTGCTTGTATTTTGATATGAGTGGCAAGTATAGAAGATGATAGTTTTGGGGCTTTTGGGGGTTGCATGGAGAGGACTGTGGGAATACGAAGTGTTGGAATATGAATCGGAGAATGATAATGATCCTCTTGAAAAGACTGAAGACTACTTTACATTCACGAAACATTTACAAAGGAAGTGCTGACGAGATCAGGCCGCATTTACTAAGCAAATGCTAACAAAACATTTATTTTATGTATTATGTAAAGGTTCTACTTCGTGAGGATGAAAATGAAGCAAATACCATAGAACCAGATGTGCGAGCTCACTGACCTGCTTTCACTCTCTTCCTCTGAATCTTGCCGAAGAAATCCTATGATTTTGAGACATTTGAGATGACTGAGAATTCTCTTTTATGTTAGGGCTTCAGGTGCTTGATGAGTAGAAAGAATAATTATTACCAACCTCTATCCATCTCTATTGCATTATACATATTAATTTATTTGTAGGTTGCCCAAATCTATTGCAGGTTAATGTCTATTTGCTTCTTCATGTGCACACTACTTGCCCTCCAATTTATTTGAAAGAATATCTTTATTTATGATTCAGAAAATAGTAATTAGGAATTGATTGTTTAGGTGAAATAAAAGTTAACCTAAAATATGTATGTATTGGTAATTAGTCTGATTGTAATTCTATGTAAACCTTCTCTAGTAATCTTATCCGTCGCCTATCATACCAGCAGAATATGTTCTTGCTAGCAAGTATGTTGAGACTCAGTTCAACTTCATTTTATATGTCAATCATAAAGTTTTGGCATCACTCCCACTTTCTCAGCATGTCAGCTGCTTTAGAACAATTGTGTCTTTAGCAATGTTCTGATGACGAATCATTTGCTACTTCTGCATGTTGGCTGCCCACAGTCTCCGTGTCTAAAATATAAATTGTTTTCCTTTTCTCCTATTGTCAGGTGTTCCTCTGCCATTGTTTGGCATGCTTGCATATGGTTTAGTTGCAAACCTTGGCTTACAATTGGGTACGGATAAAAGGACATTAGATACTGGAAAATCTAATGGCGAGATCATCTTAGTTGGAATAACTACCTCGATGGCAGTTGCTAGTGCATATTTCTTGTACATTCTGAGCACTGAGTTTGCTGGAGAGTCGTGTTTATATTGTTTGGCTTCTGCAACATTGTCCTTCAGCTTATTCTTCATAACGCTAAAGGTTTGTCAAGATGCTTAGTCTTTTTAACTGCTTAGTTCTATTGAATTACAAGAAAGTTTGGGGTTCAAATTGCAGAGGTTTGGGCTACAAGAACTTCAAAAAATATTGGGCTTACAGCTATTTGTAGCTAGCTTGGTGGTTATTGCGTTGACTGCATCTTATAATACTGCCCAACCAGGTTCATCAAGGTAACCAAGTTCTTTAGTGATGCGATTGTAATTTGTATTGAGGTGTGTTACAGCCACCTTGTGGTAGGAGTGTGGAGTTTACCCTAAAGCAAAATTTTGCTGATTCACTTGTGATATTGAGTCTGAATTATGAAAATTAAACAAACCAAAAGAATGACCATCTCACTTAAAATGATTAACTGTTGGACCTCCAATATTCTAGTAAATTCATCATCTACTTGAAGATTTGCTCCTCTAGCTTGCCAAGTTGCTATTAGTTTTACTTAATTCGTTCTAAAATGTCCACCCTGGGCCCTTGTCAAGGTTGCTTTCTTATATTGGATGCATATTCAGTTTTCATATATTGAGTAGTGATAAAGACTTGGGTTAGGAGACTGGGATGTGTTATAATCTGTTTTATGGCCTTATGCTGAAAGACAATATATTTTACTTTTTATATGACCTTATAAATGTGCAACAGTATGATGGAGACTGAAATACCATACTTTGAAACTGAGATCACAAAAGAGTCCAGTCCTTTTGCCATTGCTCTGGCAAAACATTTACATTCAATTGGAGCAAAATTATATGGGGCATTCTGGTGTTCACACTGTCTTGATCAGAAAGAGGTACTTTCCTTTATGTTTCACTTCCAACAAATTCATATTGGTTGTTACTAAGAAAAAATATTATTTGTTGTTTTTAAAAAGATGGAATTGCAGATACAAGCTATGCCTGTATTGCAGCTCCGTGTCTTGGTATCTAAAAAATTACTAGATCATGAAAACTACAAGAAGGATCTTAGATATTAGTTGAGCGACATTCTGTATCATGGGGTGGTCAAGTAACTAGATTAAAAAGTTTGTTTGGTTTCTGGAATATAGTACATTTTGTCTCAACTTGTCAGATATTTTATGCAATAAAAATGTGGAGTCGTAGTATTGGATTCCCATTTCACTTCTAATTCCCTAGAGATTATTTCGCTTAAACTAGCACATTTTCAGCCTTAATTTTACTTACCTCCAAGACAGAATAAGACTCATCAAAACCTGATACTTTTGCTGGTGGCCCGCCCTGCCTAAGAACTTTGTTGCACCTAGGCTTTAATACAGTGCTCGACTGCCTCCATGTTACTTATAATAAACATAATTTACTTATGCCAAAACAAGAGAAAACAAATGCACACATGATTCATATCGCCAAATATAACCATTCCAAATTTCAATTAGATGATTGGATACTTGACAGTTTACAGATTAACTTTTGTTTTCTGCTGGCTTGATAGTTTTTTGGGAGGGAAGCAGCAAAAGTATTGGATTATGTGGAATGCTTCCCTGATGGAGTAAATAAAGGAACTAAAATGGCTCAGGCCTGTGTAGATGTTAAACTTGAAGGATTTCCAACCTGGATAATAGACGGTCAGGTATACTCGCAGTCTAAAATGCCTTTTACTTTGAGTCAAAGGATTAATTTCTTCAAGAAACTTTTGTCCTGTTTTGTATTCATTGAACTTGGTCACTGATCCCTCGGATGGCTGCCTTACCTGTACGTTGACCTCCCGTGGGTCTATAATCTACCAGATATCATCAAAATGAAAATGATATGCTGTTTTTTATCCTTGTTCTTCTTGCTTATGTTTGAGAGAGAGAGAGAGAGAGAGAGAGATGCCCCACATGCTAATACGATTCCTGGTGCAGGTTTTGAGTGGGGAAAAGCAGTTGTCAGAGCTTGCTACATTATCTGGATTCGGACTTGAAGATAAGGCTGAAACGAAATAGGATGTTCCCGCCATTATTGTCTAGCATTGCCTTTTACAAGACAATGATATATTGACAAGACTTCTTCAGCTCGCTCCCGTCTTACTCTCATTTACAATAGTAATACCATCTCGATAGCAGCCCTATACAGAATACATATTGGGGTGGCCAATTATTTCAGTAAATGTTTCACCGTTTCTTAAATAGAAAGGAAGAGCATAAGAGTAAAGATAGATGATGGGGAAGAGTGGGACTTGCATCATTTTGATTCAATTACCATAGAGATCTTCTGCTTCTTCCTGGCGCCACGAAACCCAGAACATTGAGTTGTTTGAGGTATGTGACTTGAGGCTATCATGATCATGTTCTCCACTGTAAATGAGAGGTATGAACAATATCTATGATGTATTGCAGCTTATAGGTGACATGAATATGTCTGTTATGCAGTTGGGTCGAATAATCATAGATTATAAAGCTGTTATTACATGAAATAATTGTGATAAGAATAATTTTGTAGATCAGCCATGTATAAAACCTCCTTGATTCCGTCTCTCTCCGAATTCTTGAACTTCTTTTAGGGTAGCTGCAACAATTTGGCAAGTCTATTCCTCTATTAGCTTTTCGCTTATATATGGTGTTTTCCTATACTCGAAACCTTTTCCCTTATTGTTAAGAGAAGATGACGTGAGCAAGAAAGTGGTCTTCGTATATTTCGGTGTTCAGCTTCACAAAAGGTGAAATCTATTTACAATATAGCAAAAAACACAAGGGTATGAAACGCCATTTAAAAACAAAGAATCTCGTGTGGTCAGACTTATTATGATTTCAAACAAGTATGGTTTTTTCCTTACAAAATACAAATTATTTTAATGTATTCTTGCAAAATTATTATATTATGATATTTTAGATTTTACAAACTAGATGCATTTCGAAAACAAAAATAATAGTAAATCTTGTGGACCTACCAATTTCACCATCACTTCGCCATTCAATTTCTTTACATATCGCAGAAAACAAACCAAGAGTTAAATGCTTTCATCTCCATATGTAAAGTTGTTACAATATTTTTGTTCTCTGACATTCTTATACAAATGGTATTATGGTGTTCCAAGAAAAAAAGGGTTAGCTGTGACACATAAATTAAAAGTATAACAACAGCATAAAAGCCAATTTGTGTGTTGAAAACTTCATCGTCGAGCCTGCCAACAAAAATCAAATGGATTATCATAACTTCACAAATGAACTGTTAACCGTGACACGATGGCAGCTTTCACTTAACTGGAACATCATCATCATCATGTACCCAAAAGGAACACACACACAACAATAAAGTCATTTTCTGGTTAACATCTTAAAAAACAACGAGAGTTATGCTTTATAAGCTAAATTCCTTTAATTCATAAACAGCACATCTTTGCTGGTTAGGAATAACTTACAACATAATTGCATGCTACGAGAACTTAAAAAGAAACTGTAAATCAAGAAACAAACAAGAATACAAAATCAAAGTACTTGTTTATTAGAAAATCAGAATGATTTAATAGAATTTCAACATAGACTGGGCAGACCTCATGGAAACCTAGTCCGCAACAAATTGAACAAGAAAAACCACATTAGAGTCCACCCGTAACCATAAGTAATCAAATAGCATCAAAATGTTGAAGTCATCCTACGGTCATGACTAGCTGAAATGTTCATTTTCTCTCTTAAGTATCAGTACTCAAAAGTTAGCAAGTGGATATACCTATTTGTAAAGTAAATCTAGTACCATAAAAAATACTTCATCTGCATCTATTACTCACTTGGCCAATTGCAAGAACCATCTTACATATCCATACTTGAGTGTACTTAGCATGACATATTAGTGCTATTTTGTTGCTATTGAGGAAAAATATTACATCAACAAAACATCCAGAAATTGAAGCTCACCAGTCACCATTAGCATGATGATTCCGTGAATCAGGCCTTGTACTCATGAACACGAATCCATTTCGTAGAAGACCACTTGTTCCCTTTTATAACAGGACAGCCAGCTGACGAAGACCATGAGCATGTTTTTTATTAGTTAAAAGATATTAACATAATGAAGCATAGAAGAGAAGATAGCTACCTGAGGATATATTGAAAGGATTACTACTTAAACCAACACAAAAAAGTACTAGTCAGAACCACCACTAACCGTGCAAACTTGATGAATCCAAAGTTGCGTCTGGCTTCATGCTCCAGAAAAGTAGCGCATCGCCCATTTTTGGTTTAACTGAAAGTCCTCCTTTCCCACATTCAGATAGCTCATTCCAATAGGGTACCGAGCTAAAATTTCCTTTTGCTGCAGGAAATACAGTTTCACCTCCTTCTTCAACATCTGATCTGTATTTCACATCAAACATTCAGAAGAGGAAAAAATTTCATTATACTGTAGTACTGAAATAAAGAAGCCACTTACAAGTACATTAGAATGGTGGCAATCCTTTGACCACCATTCTGCGTGTTATATTCATCAAGAAAATAGTCATAGTGAGGCTCATACTTTTGTCCTGCTTCATAATGAAGAACTTGAAGGCCTTCACCATGCTCTGCAGATTAAAAAAATATTCATGAGAAGCCTAAAATGTGAATAACAATACATGGAATGAGGCTGAAGATACATTAATACTCCCACATTTCACAGGTGATGAAGGAGATAGCTGTATTTAAGCCCCAGGGAATCTTTAGAATCCCAGTCATAGCATGTATATCCAGCAAATTAAATACAATAGAGCCCAAGTAACATAAGATCTTTTATGCTGGGGCAAAAACCACAAAATAAGCAAATGATTAAACATAGAATTTGATGCAATTCAATTGCCAATGAAAAAAGTATATACTTTCTGCCCTAATTGCAGATACATATGATACTAGAAACAAATTCATTTTAGTTTCCCTATGGAAACTAGGTTACAATCTATACCAACAGAAAGTTTTTGGCACTCCATAGTTAAAAAGCTGCTTTAGGCAATGTTGAAAGAAAAAATAACTTAAACTGATTTGAAGATGTTTCCTTAGCTCCCAATGCATAATATTCCATATGAAGTTCATCTATCTTGGTGGCAAAAAAATTTATAGCTCAATCTGCAACCAGACTGCAACATACAACTACCTTTCATAAGTATTGGCGACAGAGGAAGACACTGAAGTATGTCACTGATCCAATATAATTCAAAACAGAACTACTTGTAATCTAATGACCAGATTTCTAAAAATTATTTTAGCACTTGAACTTTTTAATGCATAAATTAGTTATTAACATGCATACCTACAGGGAGGAATGTAAAATCAGCAATTCTTTTCTCAATTCTCTGAACAATTTTATCACGTCCTCTCGCCAGAAATGTTCCATAACTTGTACGAACTCTGCAAAGATTCAAAGGAAAATTAAGAAAGAACATGATGCGTTTAATTTTCCCTCTTAGTGATGTATAAGACATGGTAAGTGAAAAGCATGTAGCTATGATTGGTATATGATGAACCATCAACTTGGTATGCAGAATTTGTGAAAGGATCAGAAAAGTACACAATTGCTAGAAAATGCTTTGGAATTTTTAAGAGCATAATTAGGAATAATAAAAGTTAAATCAGAATAACATCAAGTATTGCGATAGGTTTTTAGTCGGCTTAGAAGTATGACCAGGCACTTTGGAGACTGGAGGTGAGTACACCTAAAAAGTGAGGTAAGAAAATATTGCTTACACAATAGGAAAGAATTTGAGGCTAGGTGGACTAGGATTAAAGCTGGTTGGGTCACATAAGAGCAGGTCAGCTTTAGGATCTCACAAATCACAAGACTTCTTAATAACATAAAACAAGATTCAATAGGATCTCACAATTCTGTTATGCACATGAAATTAAGGTAAAAAACAGATTGAGAAAGTGTGAGAACCAGAAGTAAAGGTCTGAAAGTCAGTCAAGGTGATGTTTATCCAAAGGTAATCTTGTGGAAGGCGCATTTGAGTATTGTTAGACATACACAGGAATAGACAGACTAGTTAATGAAGATGACTTGAATAATATTTCTAGAGTGTAGAGACATGACGCAATTCACCGCTTGATCCCAAACTTCAAGTTTTTTCAAAATAAAATAAAATTGTGTCAATATTTTCAATATTTATTCCGGATCTTGGTGGTTTTCTAGTTGGTTATCTAAATAGTTATTAAAGTTGTTTTCATTTCATCTACTCAGCAGACAAGAAGAATAAAGAAAATTGTGCTGGTATACAATTTGGTATTAGTAGAGTCAATATTGATGGTAATTTTATGAGAAAGCAATGTGAATAACATAGAGCAATGTATAGCAGAGTATATTTGAATGTTGTGATATAACTTTGGCATAGGCCTGTTCTGTGAGAAAGAAGGTAAATCATATAACTCAGCCTAATGAGTAAGAAATGAGTTCAATTTGATAAAAAAGCAAGGAATAAGAATAGGCAAACCTGCTGTCTCTAGTTTTTCCAGTTTCACTATCAACAACAGTTGACTTTTCCATATGAGGCTGAGCAATACTAATTAGATATTCGCATTCCTCTTTTGACTGTCAAGTAAAGGATGAAAATATTTCAGCAAACAAACTTCCCTAAGGAATGTAGCATCATGAAGGTTTAATTTGTCAAGGAATAGATACTCTTGACAAATATGCAAGGTAATCTGTGTGCTGACTGAAATCTCTAGGTCATGCCAATTGGTACAGTATCTCACTCCTAATCACGCTCAATGGATCTTCCTTAAACACCAATTTCAAGATTTAACAGTCAGACAATTAACAGCACCCAGTTATACTTTCCTCTCACAAAAATTACCCACACCTAACCCTACTACCATTGTCTAATGCAAACTATACAGTAAAAAACACGAATTTAAATTAGGACTCGAAATTGAAACAAATGAATTCAGATCTGCAGAGTACACGGATTTGCATTTCCAGGCTTAACAAGTGCACGCCTACCATATATGACGGATCTAAATAAATAAGAAGCTAAAACTTTCAATACATAAGAGAGAGAGAGAGAGAATCACCAAGAAATGATGGAAAATAGATGCTCTCGGCTCCCAGGAAATAACTTCAACCCATTGATCCTTGCTCTCCTCATCTCCATCATGTCTGAAACAATCAAAATTGCACATATCATCAAATTTCATCTTAGAATGAAAACAAAAAAACGAAAAAACAAATCAGAATTGAGCTTTGCTGAATTTAGTTGAATTACGAGTGTAATGAATTGTGAGCAATGACGCTCAGGTCATGCGCTTTATGCTTTGAATTGTTGCTGCTGGACAGCATTCCGAAAGCCAAAATTATCACAATCAGCAATGACAACAAAATCAGCCCGTAAAGCACCAGCGTCGACGAGGCCATCTTACGCCGCGGCGCGCTATTGTAGTGCTGCCGCCCCTTCCCCGCCATCGCTGATCGAGAAAAAAGTGCAGGATTATTTAGGATCTGGATTGCGAATAGGAATTGAATCCACGGAGACGTAGAAATCCGAAATCCTTCAGTGAGGGGAACGAGTAAGAATTTATTGACTCGGAGCTTCAATATATTTATAACTCTAATTTAATATCCGTCTTTTCTAAATGAAGTTGAAAATATAATTTTATGAAAATAAATTTGGTGTTATAATATTTTATTTTAATTTTAATTTTTTAGTTGGTAAAATTAAATAAGTGATATAATTATAAATTCAAATTTTTTCGATAAATTAAAAAAAATTAAGATTGACACTAATTTTTAATTAAATATTATTTATATATTTTATATATATTATGTAATTTTATATTTTTTTTATATATTTTTTGAGTTGTGTGTGCAAGTGCATGTGTTGTTTGTGTCATGTGTTTGCAATGTGTGTGCCTCGTGTGTTTATAGTGTGTGTTGTGAGTGGGTGTGTAGTGTGTGTATTGTGCGTGCAATGTTATGTGTCGTATATACTGTGTGTTTGTTGTGTGTGTGTATAGTGTGTTTGCTGTGTGTGTGCAGTGTGTGTAATTTTGTGTGTTGTGTGTGTGTTTGTTGTGTTTTGTGTGTAGTATGTGTATTGTGTGTGTGTGTGTGTTTCTGTGTATTTGTTGCGTGTTGTGTGCAGTGACTGTGTGCAGTATGTGTTTTGTGAGGTATCTAATTTTACATCTATTTGAATTTCTAAATATTTACTTTAGTTAAAGAATTTAAATTGTAAAATTGGACTGATTTTAAAAATTAAAATCCACTTTCAAATCTAAATATTTTTGTAATACCAAATAATAAATTTAGAATTGAAAATTCAAATTTCAAATTCAAACACTTAATTTTGTGATACCAAAAGCATTCTAATATTTTTTGTGTAGATGTCTCCACTTCGCATTGCCTGTTTGCGTTAGAGCATCCACAACAGCGGTCGAGCCTTACCATTTCCCTTATACTATTCATAGACCCCACAACAACTTTTCCCTTAAAGTTTTACTCACTGCAACAGAGGGCCAGCGGCTGAGTCTTAACTTTCCCTTACACTATTCATCTCTTATTTTTTAAATTATTTCATAAATTCATATCATTTTCAATATCA
>JAYDZE010544625.1:0-14171 GCA_034509125.1 Monilaria moniliformis | reverse complement strand
CTTTCGAGAAAGGCTACCCAAATCTTCAATACCAATCAACCGTGCATCTCTTCTCACAACATAAAAAAATAGATGTTCGGCGGGCGGGGGATGAGGGGGCGGGGGGGAGTGGGGGGGCTCGGCCGCCCTCTCCCCCCCGGATCCGCCGCTGATAGGGCAGGAATAAATATATTGGTTGAAGTTGGTAATATGGTTATCTGATGGAACTACAAAGCAACGTAACTGGTTAGACGTTTTTTTCTAACTAATAAATTAAGAATTTGAGTTATTTAAGGAGTGTGTGTAAGATGTAATTCAAATAAAAGGGTTTGAAATTCCTTTACAAAAATATTTGTTATGTGATAATTTTAGTCTAATAAGCTATTAATCAATAGTCAAGTTCAACAAAGTGAACTAGTGTCAATTTTAGTGCGCAAGTGATTTTCGAGGCATAACTCACAGTTAGCAATCGAAAATGACACATGTATAATACAACGTGGACATGATAATATAATTTTGTCTTTGATCAGGTGAATAGACTTAACCTCGTAATATGACTTTATTATAGTTTTAGCTCAATAAAAGAAATTACAAAATTATACTAATGGTTATTGGGGTTAAAAATGATCATAAAGTAATACTATCATGCCAAATCGTACTAGAATAAATTCACAAATTTGAGTTCCAAAAATGATGTATTAAGAATCATTGGATTGTCCATGTTGGAAATGTGAGAGGTCTTTGGCTTTTTCTATGGCCAAAGACCTTTGGTTTTTCAATTAGGTGTAACCTTCAACTCTTTTATAAGGTGCCTTGAAGATTATACTTTCTGATGTTCTCCTTATAGCCTATAAATAGGCATGAGCTTGGAAGAGATAAATACACAACACAAACAAAACATTTAATTTCTTTAGCATTTTGTTATCTAGTTTTTTGCACTAGTTTAGACATTTTTTAGCTCAATTTTCGAAACTCCTTCAAGTTCATCAGTGCCTAGCGAGTTTGAGGTGCTTCGACATGCTAGAAGGAAGTCGTTTTATCTTTGTGGACGATACGCCAATCCGAGAACACCAGCGGAGACGTAATTCGTTGAAATTTTGTCTATTAATAATGTCGCACATATTGAATATTAGAATGAGGTCATCATTATGCGAACTAGTAGAATGGTCTACTTTAATGAAGTATAATATTGCATAGTATTAAATTAATTTGAGCATAATACAGCTGTCTGAGCGTTATTTGTTCATATTCATTTTCATCTATATGAGAGAGAAGACAATTCAATCTATGGGAAAACGGTGCAAAGTAAAAGAATTTATCATATAACAAACATGTATTGAAATTTTTGGCACCGTCCACCACTCTGATGACGTAACAAGACAAAACAGAAGCAAATTGACGATGACACATTCTTACGACTTACATATGACTTAAGATCACAAAACCATTACGTTACGTTCAACTCGAGATTAATAAATAAAAATCATTTCGTTTTGACTATTGCACCAAACGTGAATACATTTTCCATAAAAATTAATTGTGAATTAAACATAATATTATACCTTTTTAATAGCATATTTCACATGAATTTCAATTGTTTCAATCGTTGTAACATTCTTTATGACATGCATTTTAATAAAATGTTAAGTGGATTTTTGTACAGGGAGGAAAAGTCACATAATGGTAAATAGTTAAGTTATATGAGTATTTTATGACAGGCTATGCATAGATTCTTTTGTAAATAAGAAATGTGATGGTCAATTATAAGGAATGAGTGTATTTTTTACCACAAAAGAAGTATTGCACAATTTTAGTGGACATCTATTATAGTAATTATTGTATATTCTTGGTAGACGAGTGGAGAACTATTTTTTTCAAAAAAAAATCCATAATTTTTTTGCGCGAGATCTATATATAATTTTGAATGTTAAGAAGAAATTAGACTTTCATATTAGTATTCACTTATTTACGAAAAGAAAACTCAATAAATGAAAATAATCTCGAAAAAAAAGAAAAAATATCGGTTTAAAATTTGTAGATCCCTAGCAGCGCACCTCTTGAACGACCTTAGGCTTATCTTGTCCACCTGATAGGATGATTATTATATTAAATTTAAAAATCGCGCCAAGATGGATTCGAACCTTCTGTCCACCCGATAAGATCGATAGGTATCCAAAGCAAGAAAGCATTAATATTTTTTTAATGAAATAAATATATTCTCTTACCTGTAAATTACTAAATGTTAGTATATATACACATTCATTCTTAAAATTACTAGTATCAATAATATCGTACATGACGTAGAAAATCATATTCTTTATGATTAATATAAATTAAAATTTAGAGTAATACTTTTATTTGAATTTCTAGAGACTGTAATGTGCCAAACGAAGTAGCTAATACGACGACTTCCTAAGTCAATGAACGAGAGTCAGTCTAAGTCTTCGTTTTATGTTTTAATATTCACATATTAAATAGTATATATTATCAACATCAACAGCTAACCGGAATGTACCTGTAAGCTTCCTTGATAAGAATTGTCGTCTATACATATGCTGATCAATTTCTAAATTAAAAGAGACAGGCGATGCATAATAATTTTCGGGGCTTTATCTTAAGCAAGGATGAAAAGTTAATAGATCTATGATTTAAAATAGGAGAAGTTTCTTAAGCTATTTAAAAAGTCGAAAGGCTTTTGATACAATCGCATCAATCGTTCTGCTATAGCGTTGTGATTAACTATAGTCAAAAATTTTTATTCTAAGTTTCTTTGTGGGGAATCTTGAGAGAAGGGTGAGACTTTTTTCAAAAGTTTGTAATAATGTAGGAGTTGGGCTGAAAGGAAAACGAATACTGTATGATTCTAAAAATTTACCATATAGTGAATTTCTTTTGCAGGTCGAGCCCAACAACTAGAATCAGAACCCGGTTCAGGTCTCTTGATATTCAAAATATGCTCTATGGTTATGGTTTTGTCTGATCTTCCACATCAGAAAAGATTTCTTGAGAATGGTCCAAGGCGACTTCAGGTTCAATAAAGTTTTACTTAGAGAAATTTGTTGGAATAATCAACTTTGGTTTGTGTCAAGTGCAAATCAAGGGTGTGTTGATACAATCTGATGTGCACAAGCTCTAAGAGGTAGGCCGGATTCAACTGGAGATACAAATAAGAAAGATTATGGTACAAGCGATAAAGATTGAGAGGATTTGGATCCAAGGGCAGCAAGCACAATACGTCTCTACTTAGACAATAATGTTCTTGCAAATGTACATGAGATTTCGAGTGCAAATGAGCTGTGGGAAAGCTGAAAGCTCTATACCAAGCAAAAGGTATTTCAAATCGACTGCACCTGAATGAACAATTTCATAAATTACTAATGGATAGATGTATGAAAATTTCAAAAAACTTGAGTACTCTTAATGACATTATCTTTGAACTAGAGAAGATAAAGTGAAAATTGAAGATGAGAATAATGTGTTAAGGCTCATCTATTTCTTCCACGTTCCTATGAACACAATGAGATTAATTTTGATGTATTGAAAATTAGTTTTAGTTTTTGTTGAAGTTACAAGAAAACTTATTTATGAGGAAAGAAGATTGACAAATGAAGGGCAAACTTCAACAGAAAATTCAGCAATGGCGGCTATTAGCAAAGAGAGGAAGATGAACGTCAAGGGTGTTGTTTATTGGAAGTGCGGAAAATCAAGGTATACAAAGCGAAACTGTCCAAGTGGAGCGGTGTCGGCAAATAGCTCCGAACAAGAAGCTAACGTCGTGATGGATGTCGCCTTATGACGACATGTACATCCTTATGGCATGTCCAATTGCCATGATGAAGCTGTGATTGTGTTAGCTGGACCATATGTGCATTGGTTTGACATGGATGGAAGGTGTTTGGTAAAGATTGTGTCGATGGCTGAAGGACTTCAAGGAGAGCCAAAAGTTAGAATTTGCACCATATTTTTCAGCAAGTTTTTCGACATGTGCCAGGAAAATTCTTAGAATGGTTGATTCTAAGTATTCTACTCATATGGTGGAGTAGTTTTGTTCTATTTTTGAGGATGATGGTTCTTTGGGTTATGAATCATGATTGTCGGTGAATACAATGATTTTTTCTTTTATTTTAACAAAGTGAAGATTGTTTGGAATTTTGCTTGTATTAAAATAAAAGGAGTTTGTCCCACATCGGTTGTGTAATTAAAGTGGGATGAGTTTCTTAAGCTATTTAAGAAGCCCAAGAACCTTTGATATAACTGCACCAGTCACTACTCTATAGTATTGTGAATAACTCCAGTCAAAATTCTTTATTCTTAGTTTTTCCCTTGTGGAAGAATTTTCATAGGAGAGTGATTTTTTTTCAAAGGTTGATATAGTTAGGGGTTCGGACCAAGAGGGCACACATAAAATTAATTTCCCAACATTTCTACAATAGCTCACATAAAATATACACGGAAATACAGAATTTTGAATATATGGAAGACACCTTCAAATATTTTCATAAGTTAATTACCAATTAAATCATCATTATCCAAATTATAATAGCTCTTTCAAAGACATCTAAATTTATATCCACTTTTTTCTTGCAATTATGGCGCCATTCTTGAGTTTCTTTTATAATAAAAAAAATTTAACCCAATTATCAAATTTTCAATTTCAAATAAATTAACGCTATTCAAACATTTGATTCGACTTGGGAAGAGAAATATTTTTTTGACATGTATTAATTTTTAATGACGACGGCGAATTTTTTTAGAAGAAGTGAAGAACATCATATTAATTTGACAACAACAACTAATAAATCAAATATTAGATATAGATTTGAGTTCATCGAGTATTAAATAATAAGAGATTTGGATAACTTTATCGTGTGTGAACTAAAAAAGCTTAAAGGCGTTCAAATTTATAGAGACTAGAGCCTAGAGGTGGTTCTCACAAATCAAGAATAGCACTTTATAAAATAAAACTTAGCAGGCAGCGGCCACTTTAACAAGTGATAGTAACGTCCGCAAACGGTTTCTATCTTCAATAAGTTACACCATATTATATAAGGAGATGGATTGGTTAAAATAAAAATATTTTTTTACTTTGTGAATGTGAAAATATTGTAGTAAATTATTAATTTAAATGTATTTAAAAATATAAAAATATAAAAAAATTGCCTCCTCTGAAAGTCGAATACAAAATCTGTATTCATTTGTCGAGGAGATATATTCATTGTAGATCGTCACAACTCAATAACTAAAATTGTTTTTAAATTGTCATGGTAGAAAATGCACTTATTTGAACATCTTTCTATAAACGTAATGACACTTGTATATCTCTAATTATAAGGTTGTAAACATATATGCCCAAATAAAATTTCAAGTAGTGATCACATTATTAGTTTATGATCTTGATTTGACCCCAACTTTGCTAAATTTTTGAAATTGTTATAATGATATTAATAGTATTTTCAGAAAACTAAATATACTCAATTTATTGTTAAGTTGGGTCAAATCCCAAAAAACACACGGTTTCTTTCTAGAAAAAAAGAAAAAAAGTTTACTTTATATAAAAGCAATGTTTCTTTTTGGCGAACTTTGTGACATAAAACAATAGTGAGGCCAAAGAGAGAGTCAAGGTCAGTCACGATTGCTTATTTCACCTGCAATTTTGCTTACAACTTTTAAAGAGAGAGTCAAGGTCCCACATTAATCACAATAACTTTACGCGTGGACCCTCGTACGCACCTCGTTTAATATTTTTTGTAAATGTTTAATTAACTACACTTAAATAAATTGTCAAATTTTGATTATAAATTGTTAAATATTAATTATAAATTAATAGTCGTAATTAATAATAATAATAATAATTAATACAACAACAAAATTACTGTGTTACGGACATTCGCACACATATCTAAGTTTTTCTTGAGGAAAATACATTGCTCCTACTAAAAATCACGATTGACAATACACACTCGCCATACATATAAGCTAGTTTCCATTTCCTATAATAATAATAATAATAAAAAGAAGCAAAGAAGCTAGCTATTTATGTAACTAGAATGTTACTAGATATAATTAAACTAAACTAACGTTAAAACATAATTGAGTAAACATAAATGTCATCAAATTATAATTAGCTCATAGTTTAATCTATAAAATTATGCATAAAGTTTCCGTTTTTATACAAATGTCCGTGGAGGCCTCTAAACAAAGTCCCTAATATTTTATTGATAAACATTGATAAAATATCTATTTAATGGATATTTAATTATTAAAAAAATATTATATGTGAAATAAAATCGTTGTAGGATCATGCAATTAAAGTAGGAAAGTGAAAAAGAATGGGTCAAATTCACTCGTTACAACAACCTATAAATGTGGGGTTGCAATCAATCCCAAATATCCTCAAAGTCAAGATTCTTGAAATTTCCACACAAACAACAAAGACTTGGATTTCTTCAACTTTTGGTCGTTTTATATATATTTATGAAGATGGCGATTTATATTTGGGAAATAATAAACTAGCTTATACTATAATTGTTTATTTTTTCTTTTGACAAGGATAATATCTAATGTAATAAAAGGGGTTGATTGACCAATAAGTCACCATTTTCTCATCATTTTGTAATTTTGATTCAACTTTTAAAATATTTTTAAAATTATCATACAGAAACTTTTTTTTGTTTGTAGCAATTTCAACGCTCCCAACTTTTCTTAGGAAAATTTGTCCATGAGACTACATCGTATTCGTATCAATACAAAAAAGTTTGAGGTGTGGAAATTGATTCAAACTAGAATTCATTATTGTTAAAAAAAGTGTTGATATCGAATAATAGATCATTGCACCAAAAATCACAACCTCTTATAAAAGTTACAGAAAATAGATGCAAACTTCCATTTTATGTAGTAATTAAGTAAATGGGGTAAACATAAATTCCCTACAAAACCACATCCAACTAGTTGCAAATGCGATACAAGTTTTAATATCTGACTAATTAAACTATCATAAGTCTTATCATAATTTGTATTTATTACAGATAATTATATATTCCAAAACAAGCATGATACATGCATTACGTCAAATGTATCAAACTTTATCACATACTATCAAGCGAACGAGCACCCTTAGCATAGAATAGGATAGGGACACAATAAAATATAATCTCATTTTATACTAAGAATTTTGGAAGGATTATTAAGAACACATACCTCGAGATAAGAAGCAGTTTATTAGCCATCTCCTCATACAAGTTTGCGTATGTTAGGATAGAGTATAGATGCCATCACACAATTTATAACAACTGCTAACGCGGGATTTTTAATTTTGTGAATTGTGACGAATTTTTTTTGATCAAGACCTAAGTATATTTTACTCATTATGTAAATTTCATTTGATGTAACTTCTAAATTTTATATTTAGGTGTTGATAGGTATGTTTTCGATTACTGGGAAATTTGCTGGAAACCCACAGTTGTTAATACAGATGCGAAGATAAGTGTATTTGTCCTTTCTGAAAATTGATCAAATTGTAGGAAATGTACATAACTCGTCTATGATAATGTATTTATTTTCTTTAAATTGGATTGTTGTTAGAAATATTGTTAACGTATCGTTTCTGAGGACTGAGCCAACCAATTTCTGAAAAATATTTTAGAATAAAGTTTTACACGAAAAATATTTTACATAAACTTACCAATATATGCTCAATAGTGATTGTCAAAAAATGTAGAGAGAGGGGGGGAGAGAGAGAGAGAGATTTGAAGATCACACACAAAATGACTCAAATCTTTTTAACTACCAACATTAAATCTTGTAACGAAACAAGTTTTCATGATAATGTGCTCACCATCATCAAATACTCCTGACTCGATTACGTAAAAAAGCAAGCACTTAATCAGTTCATCTAAGATTGACAGTAAGGCACAAAATTTAGAGCCACAGCTCAGGACAACATATAAAACCCCGAGTTGCTCTGGCTTGTAACTGCACTACTCCAATTCTTCATGATAAAGATGAAGTCCGAGCCCTAGGCGAGCACAAGCTCGACGAAATGCCATTGCTTCTGCCTTTTGCACAGGACCCCCGTAGCTTGTGTCGCTAGTTGAAGCACTACCTGTTGCTTCCCTGAAGATCTACTTCACATGAAACAACCATGTTGTTAGGATAAGGATGAACGACAAGAGACACTTGGCCAAACATCAGCTACGAGTCTGAACTAAGTTGCGGGCTTACATGGTATAGACTTGGAAGAGCACATACTAGGACACAGATCAAGCAAACCTACATGTATAAACCCAGCTCATGTACAAGTACCTTGATTGGAAAAGAAACTCTTTGGATTTTTCTTGATATTACATAGTAAACGAATGACCATTCGACTTGGAAGTATGAGACATTTGAATTCCAGCCCTCGAGAAGCAGGTCGGTTTCAAACTAGGTAGTCCAAATTCATCTGATCACACATTTTAGACATTCAAATTCACTGAGATTTACACTCCAAAAACAAATAGCAAGAGCCCGCACATGATCCTAAGTAGGTAATGTTGATAATTGGAGCTACAAAATCACAACTAAGACGAGAGCAAGATCAAAAGCAGTGAACACACTCTTTAGCGTCTAGAGCTATGGATTCAAAGGATCCCTCTATATTGCGACCTTATAACTAACGCTGCAGTCGAAGTTAAGCTATAAACACATCATCTGAATCACCATTTCAACAATGAGAAAGGCAACAATACCTCTGCATCAGTCCCATAAAGTGTGATGCGATAGACGACAGATACAGAATTGCCATCAGCCGAGTAAGTGACACTGCGAACCTCACCAGACCATTCTACAACCAGAAGATTGTAAAACCTTTTCAGTGCATAATTGCAATCACTTGAAAGAGCGTTTACTATTTAGGATTGACAATATAGATGAGATGGTTGGGAATATTTATCATATCACGAGGATTTCTGCAATATAATCCCTTCAATTGGATAAGAATCAAGCAGATTATTTAAATTGTCAAAATAACCAAGCGCTTTAGGATATCCCAAAGTTTCTAGTCCATCTTCGTAAACCCTAAACCCTAGTACTGAATAGTAAAGGCCTGCAAACCTGATATAGTGTGTGCATACCTGGTGCGTGTAGGTTCAAAATCCGATTCAATATGTGCCTGCAAATTTGATAGAAGCTTGAGATTGATTACTTGAGAAAACCAAGCGTCGAGACTCAAGTGAGATTGAAGAACAAATTCTTATAAATGTAAATAAACAAGTAAAATACGATAACTTCTACTTCCAAATTGAAACACTAGCAAGCAATGATATGACGAAGCAGTTAAGAAAAGAAAAGGAGAGAGAAGGGGGAAATACCAGGGAATGTATCTAATAGAGAAGCCAGAGGATTCGGTGCGGGATTTGAGAAGGGATTCGGGAACCTTTTTGTTCAAGTCCTTGAGAATTTCGGAAAGGGGCTTGCTTATTCCGGCGGTCGGGGCGACGGAGGCATCGTCGTCGCCACAGCCGAAATTTGTATCCTGCCGCTGCGATTTGGAGGAAGAAGAGTAAGAGGGTTTTGAGGAGAAACGTCGACCTCGCAATTGAAAGCAGTAAGCTTGAGCAATTTTTGAGATGGAGATTTTGCCGGCCATTGTTTGATCTCCGACCTCTCTTCACTTCAACTTTCAGCTGTTTAGGCCATATTTCTTATTGCGACGAAGGTCCAAATCCAACCAAAATTAATAAATTCCTCAAAATCGTAAGTGACGATTACGAAATTTGAATTAGAAAATTTAAAATCGAAAGCCTAAATAATTTCTAATTGATCTTAGATTTTGAGTCGGAGGATAAGGTAACTAGTATTCTACCTTGATCACTCATCAGTGCAGTTAAGCAAACATGATAAGGGAAGTCTTGATCTACTTAATTGAATTATTAAGAGAATGCGTCTAAGAAAAAAAATTATTATAGAGAATGGAAAAGATTATCAATGTTAGAAACTACTTTTTGATAAACTATTTTACGATTATTAGAAATGTAACTATAATTGCAAAAATATTTAACGTTTTCGAAATTTCATGTTTGTATTCCAATAAAAATATTTTGACGTTTGTTGGGGATAGATCCAATGATCACGGAACGGACGTCGGGAACGTCCAGTACAAGAGAGACTACCAACTTAAGATCAAGGAACCACATTAGAGCCCTCCCAAGAGCACCGGTAGGGGGTATCGGTGAAGGCATCTGACACCCAAGTCAGTAAAAAAAACTTGACTTACGAGAACTAATAAATAAAGAAGATAAAATAAGAGATAAGAGAGTAAGGTGAGCTTGGTCAGACGGCTAAGTCCTATTGACTACAGTACAAGTAGTAATTGGCAATAGTGTAGGAGGTAGCGGTCGTCCGACTAGTACGGTTGGTCCGGCGAGAGCAACTTTCGATAGCTGAGAGCGTGGAGGTAGAGAGAATGAGCCGATGAGTAGAGAGTGAAGAGTGATAGGATACGCAACCCAATCCCCTACAAGACCGGCCCATTTCGCTAGACTGACCCAATGATAATGCGGCCCAGCCCACAAACCATTAGTTCGGCATAACCAGGTCGGCACAGCCATTTCGGCGCCGACCAGCTCAACAACTAAGGGAATATGAACTACTAAGGAGCTCGGCATTAAGGAGGGCAGCAGTTCGGCCACAACGACCCACGATCTCCACGAAGCCGTAACCGCCATCCACGACTCCTGAAATCACTCCGGAAATCACTCCCACGTCCGGAGATCACTCCCACGTCCGAAGATCGCTCCCACGTCCTCTGTAACCGCTATTACACTTTAATAGCTCATTTATTCCAGCTAATCAAATGTAACACTATAAATAGAGGCTAGACTGGTGAAAAAAGGGATCACTCTCTCGATATTGTAAAGACTCTTAGCAAGTTAATACAAAACAATATACGCTTTGTGCCGTGGACGTAGATCAATTACGATCGAACCACGTAAAAAACCCTTGTGTTCTTCTAAATTCTCTGCTCATAATCTAACCCGAAGATCCCCGTTCTATCAGATTTGGTTTGGGACTTTGACTTGTTAAACATGGACTCATATTCGGTCATCGATGTATGAATTTTTACCATATGTTTATGTCTACGTTCATGGACAAGGGATGCCAAAGTCCATTTTTAATCGTCACACCCCGACAAACCCCTTGCTCATCCATCCTTTCTGATTAGAGATATCTCACTCTCTTCCTTGGTCAACACACTTCGTCCTAAAATTATCATCTGACATGTTGATCAAGAATCATTTGCTCTAAACGGACCCATAAATGATTCCTTACATATGCCATCAGTCATACACATATTAGTCAATCTTTAATTAAGGTAGCAGATCATTACACCTCTGAGCCTAATTTATTTGTGATCTAAGCTCCCTACTCAATTGTTGATTAGGCAATCTATTAAGTTACTTACATCGTTTGGAATCAGACCTAACATTTCGAGAACACAAACATGAAGTTATGACTACTAAATTAGACCTCACGAATTTATAGGTTCATGCTCAACTTGTCATTGTCCAGACCAGACTTATAAACTTAGCTAAACATAAGTACTGAAACGAAGACAAAAGAAATAAAAGAAAATATAAAAAATCTTCCTTGAATTAATACCGGGAAAGAGTACTTTGGGCAAACTGCCTAACACAAACTACAATAGAAATTAAACTACTATACCACAATGGACTTGTTTCTTACTATGGTACACTAACTAAGGAAAACAATAAAGCTAAGCTATTGCTGGCGAAGTAAGAGACCGACTGACTACTTGCTTCTTTTCGGAAGGCCTATTTTCTTTATGATCTTGATCTTCTTGTATAGGCGCTTAGCTATTCTCTTATTCTTTCCAGCCTCCGATTCGGCCACAACTACTTCTCCTTAAGAGTAGATTTTCGCCTCATTTTTTAGTCAAGTTGCACTTCACCCCAGCTTCTTGTCCAATGCTTGCTACTCTACCCAGCAAGCGTTTTTCCTTTAAAGGTGTGCATTTTGGCTTCCACTGAATACTTTTTCCATGAGATCTTCTTATTTTACTCCAAAAACTGCCTCAACTGCCCTGACCTGCCCTTTAGCCAAAATGTGTCCTCCCACATAGCCAAAAACACAAAAAAACACACAAAATATACTCGATCTAAACACTCTTAAATCACAAAAACGAGCAAGAAAATTGGCTCGTTGCACTAACACACTTTTAGCACCATTGTCCTCAAGCTTGTACTTGTGAGTTTGCTTAGACTCACGAAAAGAAAAGACGAAAACTGAAGAAAAACGAAAGAAAAGATCAGGAAGGGTTAGAGCGAAAATCTCATTTGGCACAATGCTTTTAAAAGATACAACAAGCATAATGACATTAAAGGCATCATCGAACGAGTCTAGATTCTAACTTTGAGCGATGTCGGGCTTCATCTCCAACACTCTTCAGTCTTGTATAGGTCAAGTGTTTTCGCTCATAAAAGTCTTGATTTTGGTCTCACCATATGCTTGCTTGCCATCTACTACCCCTATTCCTTATCCTTAGTTCCTAAATGTTCTATCATTATGTCTTTTTATTTGGTTGTAATGTTTGACTTGAGACATTGGGTTGAAAAAAATTGGAACGAGGCTAAGGCCATTTCAACTCGATTCTAGCCACATGAGCGTCCCAGATTTGTTTTTGTTTTCTTTTCTTGTCTTTCTTATGGGCCTAAGTACAAGATGTATATATATACATATATTCACTTTTTTTTTGAAATGGAGGGGTTAAAGAAAGTTTCTTGTGAAAATGTTCTTCCCCCTTATTTTTCTCTTTCTCCGACAACGATTTTCTGGGCACGTTAGGTTCTTCATTTGCTTGTGTCTTACCCAGAATAGGCACTACTATTTCATTTTCTCCTTTTTTTTTTTCGAGCTCTATGACCGAGACAACTTATTTTTTAGATTAATTTTTGAGTGAGTCGAAAGAATTTAAACAGGCTCAAAAGGGCTTGTAGCAAAGGTTGTATCAAGCATTTAGTCTAGGTTACAGGGAATAGGCTATAGTGCAGGCAAGTTCTCCTTCTGACCTAATCAGATTGTCTTATATCTCTATGAAAATGAAGCATACTGGGCATACATATATAGCAATTTAGGCTCAAATTCTCACATGATTTGCTCAAAGTTTTATCAATCATATAAGTTCACATTCAGCATGCTCGCATTCAACCATTTAATTTACTACATCTTGTTGCAGCTTTTAAGAGATACCATATTTAATTCGATATAGCCCTTAACCAAGTTGAAGAACAGAAAAGACAAAAAGAAAACGAACGACAAAATAAAAACAAACTCCACTCACACACTTTTCCTCGGGCAAAAGGTGCATGTGGAGATTAGACACGAACGGAAAAAAAACAAGCAAGGCACACACACGAAGACATAAGAAAAAAAGAAAAAAATAAGAAAAGAAGAAATGAAAATACACACATAACACATATAGGAGGATGAAAGTTAACTAGAGGGCTTAGGGAGAACCTGAAGTTCGCCCAACCCGTGGCGCACCCGGTAGGCTTCGAGGTCAGCCTTTATTTCGGTTAGCCTACAGTCTCTGTGTTTGACCACGTCGGCATAAATGCGATCCAAGTCGTCCTGGAGGTCCTTAGCTTCCTCCTCGCTCATGATACAGGGCGATGATGGGTTTGTTTGGGCAGCATGTGGAAGGAGCCTCTGCTGTTTCTTGGTCGCTCTTGCTGCGGGGTTGCCGAGGATGCACCGACTGTGCTCTCAGCATGGTGGCCGACAGTGTTGGTCTTCTCCCTCTTGTTGTTGTGCCCATTGGTCTATGGACACTTTTTCAAAAGTTGTTGTCTTTGTGCGTACCATTGTTGTTAGATGTGGGTGGTTTTCTAGATTTATTCATTCATGAAGTGTTGAGATATTCATTCATGAAGTGTTGAGAGAGGGAGAGAAAGAGAGAGAGAGTGAGTTTGAGTGTGCAGAAAATGCGAGATAAGGGGGGAAATGATGGATATAATTTAAAATTGGGAGAAAGTCAAAGGGTTGGGGAGATAGAATGGTGGGAACCAATTTTTTAAAAACCGGACCGGTGAGCGAACCGGCGAAGTTATCGGTTCATGGTTCAACTGGTCGGATCGGTCAGACCACTGGTTGAACCGAAATACTGTAGCAAATATATATATATATATATATATATA
>JAYDZE010544614.1:0-14172 GCA_034509125.1 Monilaria moniliformis | reverse complement strand
TTCTGCTACTAACTTTTCTCCATTTGAAGTTGTTTATGGTTTTAATCCATTAAGTCCGCTTGATTTGATTCCAATACAAATTGAAGAACGTGTAAGTCTTGACAGAAAAACTAAGGCTGAAATGGTGAAAAGGTTGCACGAAAAAGGTGAGGCTCAATATTGAAAAGAGAATGGAGCAATATGCAAAGCAAGCTAACAAGGGCCAAAAACAAGTCATGTTTGAGCCTCGAGATTGGGTTTGGTTACATATGAAAAATGAAAGATTTCATTCTAAAAGAAAGTGGAAATTGCAGCCAAGAGGCGATGGACCATTCCAAGTGATTGCAAGAGTAAATGATAATGCTTACAAAGTTGACTTACCAGGTAAGTTTAATGTAAGTGCTACGTTTAATGTTTCTGATTTATCTCCTTATTTTGGTTAACTAGATTCGAGGACGTATCCTCTTGAAGAAGAAGGGAATGATGGAGGCGCATACGAGCTGCCTAAGGACAACAAGATGGATCCCTTAATTATTTAAAGTTGGTCTATTACAAGAGCTAGAGCTAAGCAAATAAAGGAGTACATGATGTTTTTAATTGCTGAAATAAAAACCCAAGTCCAAGACCAATCTACATTAGGCCAAACGGTGAATATTATTGAAGATGATGGGCTGACTTATACTTATAATGTGTGCTCATTACTTATCACACTTTGGAGGCCCAAATTGAAGATCAAAGGTTGCATTTTCGTTCAAAAGGAGCAGCCCAAAATAAAAAGTCATTTTATGTTACATTTTTGTGTTTAATTGGTGTCCTTTGAATTCCTAGAGCCACATCAATTGTTTAGGAGTTACTTTTTAGGTATTATGAGCCAATTTAAGTGTCTTAAGTAGTGTTGAATGAGTGAGGCTCTCTAGAGTGATTTATAGCCTATAAATAGACTTGTAACTATATGTTTTTGTGCAGACCTGGAATATAAATGAAAATTGGCATTTGCCTTGTGAGTTGAATTCTCTTTGTTGAGTTTTTCACTTGTTTTGGAACTTATCAATACACTTGAGCAAATTCTTGTGGTGTTCAACAATACCAAGGTTCTTGGCTGATTATATAGCCAACGGGTCGAGGTTTTCTACGCTTGTAGGGTGATCAAACTCGATTCTCGATCTAGGGAGACTGTTGCCTAACTCATATACGTGGGGTTCTTGGATGAATGTATCCAATAGGTCCTTCGTCCTATCCAATCTGTATCATCTAAACTCTGCAATGTCTAACTCGACCTTATCTCTCTTGACATAGCTGTGGAGGGAAAATATCTTCCCCACTTGTATCTCTCATTCTAGATAAGTTTTCGAGTCAAACTTCTTATGGAATTCGGGTATGGTGTGCCTGAAGTTCTTATTGAGGTCGTCATATCTTTCCTCATCTTTATCCCTCGAATACCTCATCTTTCATCTTCTTCATATCGTATCACCTATCATAGTGTCGAGGGCCTCTTATCTTACTACCTACTCTACCATAACCGTAGACTTGGTACCTTGGTTCGTTCCTCCAACTTAATCTTTCACCACTATGCTTATCCATGCTATAAACATCATCTTCATACTCACTTCCCGTCGTAATGCTCTCAGTTTTACCATCATGCATTCTAGTTCAACAAAGGGATTCTTATGAGGCATAGGAAGTCTTGCCGGAGATTCTACTCTTCATGTGTTTTGTTCCTTGAAGTTGGCAATGTTCATTTGAATCTCCTCCATCTTAGCCATCAAGGTAGCCAACATCTTTTCTACACTCGAATCGGAGGAGGAGGATGGTCTATCTTTCTCCCTCCTTGGAGGCGAATTTCAAAATTGAGCTCTAGTAATGGATGCCATGATGACGTTCATCTACAATAGATCAAAAGGCAAGAAAAATAAATAAAGGGAAACTAAAAGGGATAAATCCCAAGATTCGGTTAGAAAATCAACACACATGTGCACACAAGAATGAAGGTTTCGCTGAGGCGCTTGTTAGGGTTTGTATACTGAGAAACATGCTTTGGGTTGTTTTGTGTTAAAAACCTTATTTTCCACATTTTGAGGAGAAATTCAATATTGTCACATGGTTTCCCTTTTGTGATTATGGATGCTTATTTTTAAGCATAAAATCATAAATTGAGCAATCAAGTCCTCATTCTATGTTGTAGACTAAATGATGGATAATCTATTGTGAAAGGTTGCAATGTCAATCTAAAGTTTGCGCCTATCTTGGCCAACTGATGTGGTATAGCAATGAAATGAATTACAGTGAGAAACGTACTTCTACGCTATGTAAATGAAGTATAAGTTCTTGGTGGTTGTTAAGTAACATTGAGCATACGATGTTGATTATTCATTGCTTTGACTTATCAATAGGTGCGTGTTCTTCGTAACCCTAAGTAATTACTGATATCTTGGGGAGTGGTAATTAATGTCTAACTATGCTAGTATTGTTATTATATAGAATCGTGTCTCGGGAGACTCGAGTTGATAATATCCTCAAGAGGATTTTGAAAAAGGAATTTATTATACAAATCTAATCAATTGGGATTTATTCCGGTATAATAAATAAAGATTTGAACTAGACCACTATTGGATAAAGAGATTAATTAATTAGAGCTAGCAACTATTTTAATTAATTAATGGATGTTGGAAATCTTAAACACGAGAAATAATTAAACTTTAGCCATATTCGTAATATGAATTTGGATGGGCAATGCAATACTAATTCTATAATGGAGTGAATTAATATTAATGGACTTAATTAAATAGGGCTCAACTTAAAAAATTAAGCCAATTAGGAGGCTCAATCCTAATTCTCCTGGGATTCTCTGACCTAGCCCACCACCCCTATATATATGGGTGGAGAGGACGAAAATCACAAGTCAAGCCATTACACACAGAAATTCGTCTCACCTGTGTATCCTCATTAGTGATTTTCTAGTCTCCACCCAGTTTATAGAGCTTGATAGAATATTACTCACACAATATTCAAACTATAGGAGGGTCATAGGTCAGAAGATCTCAAGGGTAAATTGTTGTGGATAATTGGTTGGAGTTTCAAGCAATCTACAACACTAACAAGCAAGAAAAGTCTGCAAAATAAGGTAATTATGTAAACTCCTAGAGCACGCATAGGGATGTGTCTTTACCTGCTCGTTGCCTGTCTAAATGCGTCCTAGTGCCTAATTAGGTATGTTAATTAAATTTGAATATCATCTTATGAGATCCTCGTCAATCGAGGGGATCCTTCATTGGAGCAAACCCCCAACAGAGCTCACTTCCAAAATGTTCTTTCACTGTCTAATATCACTTGGAAGGTTTAGAATTTAGTAGGAGCTAAGGTAAATCATCACTCACAACCTTGTATGATTCCAATTCAAGTGCAATGTGGAGATGATTACCAACAAGTCAAAACATTGCTAAGCACAACGACAAGCTAATGCCTACTAACAATAGAGCTAAACAAGATAGTGAAAGATAGACAAGGGACAAGAAAGTGCAACAAAATTTAAAACAAGAGACAAACAAAAGAAAAGAGTTTCAAACAACTTGTGAATATTTTTGACATAGGTTACCCAAGCCCAAATAAATGAAATTTGGTGTAAACATCAACCAAAGGATCTAAAATAGGTGTATGATAGTGTGTGCAAGTCAGGTTTTCATTTGCTATAACTGTTCTATGTTTATTTCCAAGGTATCAAAAGCATGCCCCAAAACAGGGCAGCAACTTCACAAATTTGTTTGACCAACCAAACGATGAGAGTTTTAACCCAAATTTTGGACAGAAACAGTAAATACAACCAAGAATATATGGTAAAATATTCAGCATGAAAAGAGCTAAGAAAATATTTACGAAATCAAGAGCAAAATAGATAAAAACAATAAGCAAAAGTTTCAGCCAATTACTTACTTCTTGCAAGAACAAAAGTTTGACTCCTGTACCAAATTGGTATGAATCCACCATGAAATTATAGAAACTCCCAAAATTTACCCTTAATCCCAATCAAAATAAGAAAAAGATATGAAGGATTCACTGGGACAATCCATTACAAAGCTCCACAATCTAGCAAACACTAAACTAGTGGCATACTTTTACATTGAATAACAAGTTAAACAATGCAACCACACAAAAAAATCTTGAATTCAAAAAAGGATAAAGCTCACCAAAAGAAAGCACTCTCTTATGGAGTTTTTGCAAGATTCTTAAAGTTTAAGTTGCAAGACGGAAGCCAAAATCCTTTTAAAAGAGACAAAGGGTTATTGGACAAGATCAAACAAAAACACAT
Organism: Monilaria moniliformis; assembly: GCA_034509125.1. NCBI lineage: Eukaryota > Viridiplantae > Streptophyta > Magnoliopsida > Caryophyllales > Aizoaceae > Monilaria > Monilaria moniliformis. The sequence continues at coordinate 9,890 of JAYDZE010544614.1, read as the reverse complement.
TAAATCCTAATACCATTTTCAAGTAGTACCAAAGTTTGTTTGGAAAAATAGTGAAAGAGAGGAAAGACAAGTACAAAGGAGGGAAATCAAAATGCTGGACATGTACTGACACACAGTCCATATGGAAAAGGTGGGGCTCTCACACGGTCTGTGTGGAGACTATGGTTTGGCAAGCCCACATGGTCACACGGTCCGTGCGAGAAGCATGAGCTCCCACACGGTCTATATGAGAGCTTCTGGAGTTTTGGCGTCCACCTCGTAGATGCCACACGATCCGTGTGGGACATGTAGATCTCCGGATGGCTCCATAACTTCAAGCAATGTCTTCACGTGTAGAGGTTTTTCAAGCTTGGGCTCTTCCTACTTTGTGAGTCTTCAGATCAAGTGGGTTAAGGCCTCCTTCATCCTTCTCGTCATTGCTCTTGTCCTCGGCCACCCGATGTCCAGCAACGGATCTAACTCTTGATGCCATGTTCGATATGGATCACTTATGATCATATCATCCATTCTTCTTTAAGTCTTTCTATTAATCCAATTCATCCCAATTCATTCATTCTTTTTCATCTTTTTCTAAAATCAAAGCGAATCAGTCCAAACAATCTCAATCCCAATCTCTATACCAACCATTTCAATTTCAATCTTGACTTAAATTGGCAACAAAGGTTCATTCAATGTTGTCAACAAAAGAGATAGAACCCAAACAATCTAGGACGTGGAATTTCGATAATTCCCAATCTATTCCAACCACAAGCTCAAATGAGAGTCCAATCATCCTCTTGGGGATCAACGTCAGAAGACGACGTCGAGTAGGTTGAAGCATGTACTTCAGCCAAAGGACTTTAGTAGAGAACAACAAGAAGTATTCGTTGGAGTAGACGAAAGTAGTGGCGTGCCTCTTTGTCGATATCTCTGAAAACCCACTTATCGACGTAAATGAAACTTGTAGGGAAATCCTTGATCTTATGGGGGAATACTTGAATCTTGATCACTCTTTCAGTACATAAATATTATGTTTAATTTTTCACTTGATACACAAAGTGCTACACAAGGATGCAAATATACACATATTTGAGCCAAGTGATAGAGCTGAGGAAGAGGATTCCAGTCCAACTTCGAAAATATAAAAAAAACAAAGTTAAATAGATGGGATCTTATTTTTACAAGTACCAATCGCCGATAACCAATTAGTTGCCATTTGCCAATCCCTAGAAATTCATGATCGAAATTGATCAATCCCAAAGAAAAGTAAATATTTAAAATATCAGAATGCAAGAATTAATTTCAATAACATAGATAAAAACATCACATGTTGGTGAGTGGGATTACGACCATCTTGACAAGCACTTAGTCAAGTACATAAGGATATCTCCAATTTCGTAGGTTACATCAACAATTTGTGGAAGGTATAGTCGAGCGGCACAAGCTGGGATGATATTCGGAAAGAAGCTCTTGGAGGTTTTTATATGGATGGGGGAAAGCATTTCAAGTATGAGGAGGTGTGGGAAATTTTTCAATGCCACCGAAGTTCATCGATAGTAGTGAATTTGGACGGAAAAGAACAAAGATCTCTGCCTCCAACTAATACTGAACCAACGGGGATGCTGATGCCGCCGATTTTCTGTCCTGGTGGAGGAGAATATGCACACAGAGCGGGCGTTGAGTGTGAGTCATCCGGTGGGCCATAAAGCGGCAAAGCAGAAGGCAAATTCAAAGGTTCAGGTGACGACGAGCATTGCATCCACGATGGACAAGAAATTTGCTGGCTTGTGCTAAAAATTAAGTACGATGGACAAAGTAATGATGTACAACATCTACTACAAAGAATTCTCCAAAGACACCTCGAAAATGCCCAAGGCCCAACGACAAAGACACGAATCCACAGTCAAGCAACTTGGACGCAAATTAGGATTTATATAGTTGGTTATATATTTTCTGTATTTTTAATTATGTAGTTTTCAGTTTTTCAATTAAGTAATTTTCGGTATTTCAGTTATGCATTTTTTAAAATTTTCATTATTTGATTATGGAAATTTTAAATATTTTATTTTTTAAATTATAATCGTTTATTATAATTTTATAAATATCACAATTTAAATAAATATATGACATTAGATATTAATAAAAATGATATATAGAAAATGTAAAAGGTGAGACCATAAATAGTAGAGGTCTGGCAGAATTTTTATATTCACATTATTGGTGTTTATGGTAAGATTTAAGATGTTGACGTGATACGTGTATAGTAGAGGTTTGGCTGAAATTTTGTGGCTACATTGTGGATGGGATAATCAAATAATTGACCAGACCATTTTACATGATGTTTTCCCGATTAAAATTGAGCATAATGTTGGTGAAATTTGCACTTGAGAACCACCGAGAAGCTAACCAGTCTATGAAGTTTACATGTGAGAAGAACAAGCTGAATGATTGCTAGATATCGTAGACACGAGCGATGAACCACTCTAAGGCACGCAACAGATGATCAGAGCATGTACCTACCCTAATAGAGATGGTATAAAAGGATATATGATGGCCATGAGAAGAGATTTCACTTTCAATACACATGCACTCCCCATACTCGGAAGAAGTTCAAGAACTTTATCCGAGAAGTCTCTAGCTATGACCCGAACGCTCGCATCCGCTTGATCTTGCATTTTTATGTCTTCATAGTTCTTTTCATGCTAGTTTAGAAGTTTGAGAGAGTGTGGAAGAAAGAAAACATTTCTTGCTTTGGAATCGGCCGAGGGCCAAAAACTTTAATGTGCAGCTGTGACGTGTTGTGAAGCATTTTCGTTGCTTTGTTATATCTTAGTGTTTAAGTGCTTGTTATTTTTATTTGTTTCGTCCCTTGTTTTAATTTTAATCAAAAGCTTAGATTTATAGCGTAGTTAGGTAGTGTAGTTATCTTTTATTCTAGCAAAGACTTACTAGTACCAAAGTGGACTAAGGTAAATCTTAGTGATAAACTTTAACTCGCTTCTTTTAGAATCTTGTTGATGATAGTTGAAATGTGTTGCATTAGAGTAAAACTTTATTTTCAGTATTCCTTAGTAATTTACATCAAAAATTGCGAAGAGATAGTCAGATAGAAGGTAGGTAGTAGATACGGTTTGTTTGTGCACTCGCTGGAAACTGATTCTATTCGTCTTCTTCGGCTACCTGACCCAGAGAAGGTGGTTGGAAGAGCGAGGGGACAACATCCAGCGCTTTACGGCTTGCAGTTTGAAACACTTAAGAAAAGATTGAGACAAAAATACTGTTTCAGCAAAACTAGAGGACCGCCAACCCCACCAGTCTGCAGTTACCCGAAATGGAAGCTATGTCTTGTTTTGGTTTAGTGTTAGTTTTGTTTTATTGCTTCTTTTGTGTTAAACCTGCAATCTGAACTCTGCAGCCAACAAAGCATTACTTTACTTTAGTCCAAAACTTCTTTCATTTCAATACAATTTAATTCCCGTACTAGCAAGTGTTAATTAACTTACCTTTGCTCTTGTTTATTTATTCTTAATGTCTTTTATTTCCGTAGGAAAATAGTTTCCCATTTCTCACATTCATATTTTATTGTTTCCTCTTACCTTGAGTTCAAGTGTGGCGGCATCGCCAACCAAACTAGAACACAAGCAAGTAAGTCCGGTTACCCAATTCTCATCGGTTCGACATCTGCCTTACCATGTACTAGCCAATAGTATAATGGGAAGTTGGAAAATGTAAATCATATTTGATCTGCGCAGTGTGTAACCCAACGACTGCACGCACGTCTCGCATCAAATGGCGCTGTTGCCGGGGAATGACGTTATTTGTTTAGTTGTTCATGTTCTATGTAAATATCTTTTCTAACCTATTTATTTTTTATTTTCCTTTGTTTATGATTAGTTCTTTGAACCCGGAGCTAACATTTGATCTAGAAATCGAAAGGACGGTTCGAAGGTTGAAGAAGCAAAAGTTAGCCTTAAGGGAAGCAGAGAGCAGAGCGGAGTTGTCAACTGCCCTATCTAAAGACTTCGATTCCGACAACGAAGAGGAGCTTGTCCTAATTTGCCAATGAAAAAGGATACCAGATAAATATATGATGGAGCCAGAAAATGACCCTAGGTTGGAGTATTTGGCATGTCATCTGACCGATGATCCCACGATATCTATAAAGTTACTAGAAGGAAGCCGACCTAAGGCTAGCCCTTTTGAATGTGTTACCCAAGTTTTATGGTAAGAAAAATGAAAATCCCTAGAACTTCCTGAGTGAGTTTATCAAGCTGTGTCGCATTAAAAAATGACTATGACGAGTAGCCAAGGAGAAATTCCAACGTGCCGTGCTACCATTCACGCTCTCAGGCGAAACAAACGCTTGGTTCACAAGTTTGCCTCCTATTTCCATATGGAGTTAGCCCGAGATGAAGAAGATTTTCTTAGAGTTCTTCTTCCTAGCAACAAAAACCAACACTCTGAGAAGGAAATCACTGGAGCCTAACAAGGGTTTGAAAAGTCGTTAAATGTATACTTGGCACGTTTCAAGAAACTGGTGGACAACTGTCCTAACCACAAACTCTCAGAAGGAGAGTTGCTCCAATATATCTACCAAAGAATGACAGTAGAATCCAAAAATTTGGTGAACTCTTCAAGCGGAGGAGGTTTCCCAACAAGAAGAATGAGTGAGGCAAAGCGGGTTATTTAAGCCTTAAATGACGCGACTAGGGAGTACGAAGAACCATGTACTAGGAGCCTTAGAAGGGCAACACATACATCCGCCAGCAATGCCGAGTTGGAAGAGAAGCTTGAGGCAAAAATCAATAAACTGGAGAAAATATTGAGCACGGTAGTGGAGAATGTGGTAAAAACACCTATTCCTGAAGAGACTTCGGAGCCTGCGGGAAGCAAGGACATATCTCCATCCATTGGAAAATTGAAGACATAGACCTAGCTGCACAAGTTAATGCTGCTAGCAACTGGTCGAACCAAGCCCCCAGGAGGGACACATTTGCACCTACCTTTAATTCAGGTTGGAGAGACCACCCCAACTTCAGATGGGCTGAACCAAATCAACAGAATTTTAACCAAAACACAAACCTCCAAGCTCTGAATCATCAACCTTACCCACAACCACATCCAAATCAACCATACAGACCACTACACCAAATGAACTTTCAGCAACAGAATAATCAACCACCACAAGCCCAACATAAACCACCAAGAACCCTTCAGGATTAATAAGATAGTTGATCTATTCTCAGCAAATTTTGAAGAATAATGTCCAGACAAACAACGATGTAGTTCAGAGGGTACAGAATGCCCAGAAGGAGCAGAAGGCAAATCCAGACTCCTTGAGCGGACAAATAAAAGAAGAATACCAGTTGAAGTACAACAATCCCACAAAGAGAATGCAACATAATCACCTTGATATCTTGAATGGAACTGAAAGATTCTCACACCAACATTTCTAGCAACGAAAGAGGAAAGAGCTCGAACATCACATATGTTGGAGTTATATACCAGAAAGCATGCTTTACGAGCTGCTTATGTATTAATAACTCAAAGAACTATCATTTTCTTCCACTTGTGCAGAGATATTATTGTTACATGGTTTTCCCTTTATAATCGAGTGATTATATTCTGAACAAATATAATCTGTAATTATAATCGAGCGAGCAAGTCTAGGTCTTCTGCATTGTAGACTGGATGGTGGTCCGATCATCACTAAAGGTCTCTCAGTCAGTTCCCTTGCATAAGAAAATTAAGTTTCACAACCTAGATAGACTTAGACGATCTATTGTGAAAGGTTGCAGTGTCAATACAAACGTTTACTAACCTTGGTTAACAAATGACACTGGTGTGGTATAATACTGAATTGATTCACGTTGACATAAGTCTTTCTTGCTGATTACAGAAAGAGGAGATCTCGATGATTATTTATTTCTTAATCTTTGTATATAACATTGAGCATACGATATTAATTATGCACTACTTTCACTTATCAAAAGGTGTCGGTTTTTCATAACCCAAGAATCCTGATATCTTGGGTAGTGGTAATTAATATCTAGCGGTGCTAGGATTGTTAATGCATTGAATCCTGTCCTAGAGGACCAAGTTGATAATATCCCCAAGAGGTTTTCAGAAAAGGTTTTATTATACAGAAGCCCGGACGGCATGGAATTTATTCCAAGTATAATAAATAAAGTCTTTGAACTAGACCACTCTTGACAAAATATATTAATTAATTAAAGCCAACAACATGCTTAAATTAATTAATGGATATTAGAATCTTAAATGCGGGAAATATATTTATTAAAAAGGAAGCCCAGATTATCTGTAATTTGGATTTAGACGGGTAAGTCAATATTAATTTATGTAGTGGTCCAAATTAATATTCTATTGGGCTTGAATTAAATTGGGGCTCAATTTAATTAGTAAAAACCCAATAGGGAGGCCTAGTCCAACTTTCATTGGATCCCTAACCTAGCCCATACATATTCTATAAATAGGAGAGAAATGAAAAGAAATATTATTCATTATTCACGCCTCTTATAGATCACGTGATTCTCTGTATTCTTTCTTTTCTTCTTCTTTCTCTAGTCCTATAGGATTTGATAGCTACTGTACACACCAATATTCAAACCTGGAATTGGAACAGGTTAGAAGATCTAGGGTAGATATCAAGATCTACACATGGAGAGGCACGAGAAATCATCAGATCATTGGAGATTTAATTACTGTAATTATTCAGATCAGTAGCAGCATGATTTAGGATTTAAATTATAAATTATGTGTTTTATTTGCATTCTAAATAACAGATCTCTAAATAAAATTGGCTAATTAATTTTTCTATATCATCCTGGAAAGATTCTACAAAAGGAAAAATTCCTTCATTGGAATTAAATCCCCAACAATTGGTATCAGAGCCGGATCTAGGCACTGATATAGAAAAATTAATTTATTTTATTTGTTATGCTTTTCCTCGTTGATAACTCTTATCTGAATTGGATGGAATGAATGTTGTGATCTATTTTAATTTCTATTTTTCAAATAATTGTAAGCCCACGGGAGTTGACCATGGCAGATTAGGTGTTTTTCCTTCTTTTTTTTCTTGTAATTAAATGTAACTGGACGAGAAATCGAGTGAAGAACAAGAAGAACAGAGCGTAGGGTTGGGCCACGACACATGAGTTGGGGAGCTCCACCCGACAACGTTTAGATTTTACGTTTTATCAAAACGGGTTTCAAAAACCAGAAGTTTTGATTAGAAAAACGTTAGAAAAATCAAAACGGAGTCCAAACAACGACAAACGAGTGTCAAATCGGGCCACCACCTCAAGGGCGGGGTGATGATGTCACCCACCAGGTCGTCGGACACCCTAGGGAGGCGGAGCCGGCGGATAACAGTGAGTTTTGGCCAGAAAACGAAACCTAGGGTTTCTGTTTCAGATTGGTCAACAAGCCATATTTGACAAGCAATTGAAGGCAAACCAGGACTCGAGCGATGACGTGACCAAGGCCTATGGTTTGCTTGGTCCGTGTAGGTTCGAACGCGACCGGTGGGCCCCACAGGTGGTGGCCGCAAAATGCGTCGCGGCGGGCTAGGGTTAGAGAAAAACCTAGTCGCGACGCGATTTCTTGTTCGCTTGATTTTTGGCGATTCGAGGCGATACTCCGGTGAATTCTGGAACCATTGGATGAGGCTTGATCCTGGATTAGTTCAGGACCAGTCGCCATCATCTAATCATTTTCGGAATGGGAGAATTTCGCCGGCAAAGTCACAGCGGCAAGGGTTTTGATTCACGTTTCACGACGTCAGGGATTCGAACCCCGATTGCCGGCGATCGGCTATGAATCCGGAAGTATCACATTGGGGTTTTTGTAGACCAGGACCAAGACTTCAATACTTAGTAGGTGGCGGTCGTCGAAACATACAGTGGACGGTGGATTTTGACCAAGAAGTCGCATGGCCTTTATGGTTTGTCCCGATTTACAAATTCCGAGGTACAAACCCCAATTGCCGGCGACCGGCCATGCGGCGACTTCTTAGGGATTTTGATGTCTGTGGTGTGTGCTTCAAAGCCCATGTAGTGTGAGGCGTTGAAAGTTGACAAAGACGATGAATTTCTAGTGGGAATCCGACTTTGTGATGTCGCGCAGAGCAGAAAATTTTCCGATGAAATTCACAACAGAAAGAGGCTCTTCCGGTGCAATTTTCCGCACCAATTAACCTCTCTCCTCATGCCGAGTCGGGCGACGGTCGTGGATTGGTCAACCGACGGCTGTCGCGGAGCAATTGAAAACCTAGAGTTTAAACCCTAAGGTTTGTTTATTTTTGGAATTTTTCTGTTCGAACTAAATTCGAATTTTCTGAAATTTTTCTAAATTTATTTTATTAATTATCAAGTTTCGGGTATTTGTTTCGCCAAATGTAAGTAGGTTGTAATTTATTTTATTGCTCGTTTTGTTTTGGTGAATTTTATCCGTGTTTTAAGTGGATTAATTGCTCTTATCTGCTTATGTGATAATTATGCAAAAACCATAATTTTAAAATGACTAAGCGATAATTACGACTAAGTTTTATTTATTTATAATTAAATAAATAAATAAGTGTCGTTTATGGTCTCCATAAATTGGTCTATTTATGAAGTAATTTCTAAGACTTTACCGACCCACCCTAGAGGGAGCTAGATTCTTAAGAAATTATAAGTTCATATGAGTAGACTTCAAAATGATAGCTATAGAATTTTACTAGTGGCATACGACCTCCCCTAGGAGGAGAATCGAAACAGAAATAAAATTCATAGTGCTAAATTTATGGTAACAGCTTAGGTACGATTTGACAGCGATGCCACCTTGGTAGTCTCTGATTTATCTGTCACGTCGTGGGACCAGATAATCTTGTTAAGCATTAGTTAAGTATTTGACCACCCTAGTGGCGTACTTGGTTCGTGTTTGACTGTTGTGAGGTGCATTGATTGTTTTGTGATTGTTTGCAATTTATACATTAGACATAGTTTGTGACAATATGTTTATATCTCCACTACCTGTCTTTTTCACCCTGTTGCTTTATGTACTTAAATTAAAATTTTCTCGAGTATAATTTTGGAATTATAAAATAATTAATTTGGACATTGTCTTAATTACCTTGAAAAAGCTGTCAGGCAAGTTTTTCAAATGGTTATCAGAAAGGAAACAATAGTGGATAAAGCTGCGTCTTAATTACTGAAAGTCAAAACATAATTTAATGACATGTTCTACCTATTCGTAGATAGAAGATACATGAGTCATTGATTATGTCTGCGTTAATAAAGCGAGATTGCTTTGAAACAAGACGATTTAGTAATAAGCGCTATTATCTAGGGCAATGCTATGAAAATTATCTAGGGCAATGCTATGAAAATAGCAGTTGTTGCAGTGGGAGTCGTGCAAGTAATAATTATTAGTTTGAAGATTTGTTTTATATGTATATTTACATAGAACGCAAGTTCAGTTTCTAAATTAGTAATAAAGGATAAATTGTTTATTTTGATGACCCAACTGTTATCGAGAAAAGTAACATGATTACCATCTTGCATATTCTCACAATCTCTACACTATAAATTATGCACAACTCATTGCAAACAAATATAACTTATCAAACCAAAGTCTAAAAGAGAAGTCTCCAAGTTCGATGAATGGAAAATATGTTTTGGCATCTAAGTATTGGTCATGTTGACCTTAGTATGATCCAAAAGATGGCGAACCACAGTCAACAGTAGGATCTATGCGTAGAATCTTTTTCAAACTTGCGAATCATTCTTTGAAAAGTAAGATGACCAAAATACCTTTCGAGGTCAAGGGATCAGGGCCAATGATATGTTAGAACTCATTCATTTCTGATAGTTGTAGACCAAGATCGATTCAAGTTAAGGTTGTCTTAGAGT
>JAYDZE010544603.1:0-14174 GCA_034509125.1 Monilaria moniliformis | reverse complement strand
CAATACAATCTGAATCGCATATTGAGCCGTGGACGTAGATCATCTCGATCGAACCACGTAAACCTTTGAGTCTTTTTTATATACTCCTTTACATAATTAATCCGGCGGAAATCAGATCGATCATCCCCACAATTCCTTGTTGCTAGACTACACTAGATTTGTCAATCGGCCATCCATTCGAAATTGTTGCGTTTGGGCTTTCCTTAGGAATCCACGCTCATTTGAGGCCCACCTCAAACATGACTGAATTTATATTATGTATTTTTATGTTAAATATGTTTTATATTTTATAATAAAAACATATGATTTGTAAATTTAAGAAAGACCATAATTCTATATGAAAATATGATTACATTTTAATATTTTAAAGTTTTTAATTTATAATTTTCAAGTTACTTGTTCCACAAGCATAATTAATTGATAGGGGCCAAATATATAGTGATGAAATAAACAATTTTCTATTAATTCAAATGTTATTTCATATATATTATATGAATTGAATAAAATTGAAATATTTTTGTTTATATATCTCTGAGTATAAAATACAAAAAAAATTATAATAATAATAATTAGAAAAAATTACATGTCAACTTCAAGTGTTGTATGTTCCTGGACCAAATCTATAAATCTCCTAAAAACCCATCCCAAACCAGCCGGACTCAGTTACAAGCTTGGGCCTGGTCGAGTATAAGTTGTGGTGGGTTCACTAAAGCTGCACTGACCCAAATTATCCAACCTAATTAGGGGTGATCATTCGAATTTCAGTTCGGAAATTTGCCTAATCTGAACCGAGTCAAAAATCCAAAATTTTCTGAAATTAAATCTGAACCGAACCGAATTATCCGAGAATTCGAATCTAAAAATCCAAACTTTAAAATTCGATCCGAACCGAAAATCTAAAATTGAATAAAAAAATCCAAAAAATCTAAAAATTATAAAATATTTTTTCTAAATTAATACCAATAAGACTGGTAGTATAGAAAATATCATATTTCAATATTTATGTAATAAGAGTGTAATATTGAGGGTTTTAATTAATTAATTAATTATATATATATATATATATATATATATACTAAAAATATATTTCGTATTTCGTATTTATTCAGTTTTCAATATTATCCGATCCGATCTGAAAATCTAAAATTTGCCCAAAATATAATCCGACCGTACCGAAAATCTGAAAAATCCGAACCAAATTTTAGATTTCAGTTTGGTTCATATCAGATATTCGAATTTTGGATATTTTAATCACCCCTAAACCTACTTGATATTTCTCTATGGTAGATCCAAACGCATATTTAGTGACATAATTTTTCTACTGTAATTAGTGAAAATTGGACTAGAGTAGTTGAAAGTAGGGCTGACAATTTTTGACACGACACGAAAATGCATAAAATTAATGGGTTAGTGTCAAGTCTTATTGGGTTCGTGTCATTATCAGGTCCACCCGATAAGGACACGATAATTTCGGGTTGTGTTCGGGTTGGGTTCGTGTCGGGTTCGGATAACCCATTAATAATTAATATTATTATTTTAATTATTTCATTTCTTTTTTTAATTTTTTATTATTTTAAATAGTTTTTTTTTTTAATTTAATGAGGGTTTGATTGTGTCATTATCGTGTTATTGTAGTGTCGTGTCGGGTTCGTGTCGTTATCGTGTCGTTATCGTGTTGTTATTGTGTTGTTATCGTGTCGCTAGCAGGTTCGTGTCGTGTGCGGGTCGTGTTCGGGTTTGAATGTAGCAGGTCGGGTTCGTGTTCAGATTGAGGATTTTCTTAATAGGTCGGGTTCGGATTTGACCTTATCGGGTTGGGTCGTTATCAGGTCGACCCGATAACGACCCAACCCGCACGATTTTCCAGCCCTAGTTGAAAGTACTTTGTAATTATTTTACATGAATAGTTGGTCTTGTCCTTCAAAAAGGAAGATAAGGATTGTCTTTCAAACCTACTTCTTTTAGATACATTTTTTATACTTTATTCCCATTTTATATACCTATTTATAGAAATTAAATATAACCTACTATTATTATATTAACTAACATAAATAACAATAAAGCGTGACTCATTCTTCACTCACAAAATATACTCCCTCCGTCCATGAATATGTGTCCCATTTGAAAACGGCACAGGTTTTAAGAAATGTAAAGTAATGTGAGTGAAAAAAGTTAGTGAAATGTGGGTCCCACTTTTATATAATTTTATAATTGAATGTGAGTAGAATGAGTTAATGGATTGTGGGACCTACTTACCAAAAATAATAAAAAGCAAATGGGACATGTAATGGCGGACGTATCGAAATGGCAAAATGAGACTTTTAATGCCGGACGGAGGGAGTACTATCTAACTTTTATTAAAATTCATATTATACTAAGATGTGCAATATTTTCTAGGACGGAGAGAGTATTTTGAATAGCAATTGAAGAAGGAATTAGATAACAACATAAATATTAGATAAAAAAAAAAGACCAATAATGATTTTTTATTTATCTTTATAGTTGTGGTGGCTCAAATCCTCAATCTATTAATTGGAAGATAAATTTATTATCAACTAAGCATTAAAACAACATCGTATAGCTAAAGTATGAGCATTTATATAATTCCAATACACTTTTATAATTCCAACAACTCAAATTTTTTATTTTAAAGATGATAAATAGTAACTTTTTATTTTTATTTTGTAGTAATTCAAAGCCTAAATTATTAATTGGAGATAAATCCTCTTACTATCTAGATTGCAATTTGTAGTCTTCTAATAACTCAAGATTGTTATAAAGGTCATGAGATCCTCGTAATATAACAAAACTAATTCACCACTCCTTTATTATTCTTTTGAACTTTGATGGCTTTTTCTAAAAATGTTATCGGATCACGTTTATTTTAATTTTTTTTGCAATTGTCGACATAATGAAGCGATGTAAATCAAAGATATTTTTTCTAAAATACATCAAGATACAAGACATAAATTATTCTCATTCCTTTAATTTAATTTGGAAATCGTAAAAAATTGTAATATAATTATTACACGACTAAGCTACTCTAAAGATAGTAGTATTAATTATTTTGCAACTTCAAATGTCATCTCATAAGTCACAAATATAATAAAATGGTAGTAGCTTACCTTGACGGCCTAAGACCAGAAAGCTTAATGGCGGCGCCAGCATTAACTTAAAATGACCTATATGCCGCGCACAAGTTTTTACCAGAAGTTTAGTGATTAAGCACTATTTACATATATTAATTATCGAAGTTTATAAAGTCAAAAAAAAAAATTAAAAAAAAGAAAGAAAGAGAAAGGTTTGCGAAGCTCTCACCAAATTATATATAGTGTTACAATAGTTTTATATCTACCAGCAAACTTCCTTTGTTTCAAATTTCAAATGGAATGATCCCGATGACCTAAGTCACTGAATCCCACTTTGCTATATATTTATTTTTGTAAGCTGAATTCCACTTTGGTATTATTATTAAATAATTCGTGGCGATATGTTGTTGCTTAACTATTTGTCTGAACTCAACTCCAAAAGAAAAGAAACAAGAACATATTTATCCAAGGGGAAAAAGTATTTTCACTTTATTCTTTGGTATAGTAGTGCTTATAATTTGTAACGGATATCTTCAGAATCTTATATAAGTCTAAATAAATGATAATGCCTCGAATGTTTCATTTCAAAATGGTTTTGCGAATCTTATCATTAATTATATAATATTGTAAAACTCTTCTAAAATATTCATATATGTATGATTCCAAGATGATTACTTTTTGTAAGTTTATTATTATTATTATTATTATTATTATTATTATTATTATTATTATTATTATTATTATTATTATTATTATTATTATTATAGGGAGAGGATCGATCAAATCAAAACCTTTCCTCATGTGTTAACTAACAATCAATTTGGTCTGTTGATCTCTGTAATTAAAGAATAAATATAATAATAATAATAATAATAATAATAATAATAACCACTTTTTTTGAAAGAAAAGAAGGAAAAAGGAACATGTAGGTCTATTAATTCAAGTCGTGGGCGTGAGTGTACAATTCCTTGTATTCAGAAATATACACCAATCTTGGGCCGCAAAATCGTCTCACCTCTGAAATTTATTTAAGCTATAGTCAATATTCTTTCTGAAATCGAAGAATTCAAACCGCCACGTCTGACCTAAATCACCACTCACTACATATATGGTATTTGCATGGCCGATACAAACCCAACTTTTCAACTCACTACAATATATATAAAATGGAACCCGGGCACAAGTACCGCGGCGTCCGGCAGCGCCCGTGGGGGAAGTTCGCGGCCGAGATACGCGACCCCAACCGGAACGGCGCGCGGCTGTGGCTGGGCACTTTTGAGTCGGCGGAGGAGGCGGCGCGGGCCTACGACAGGGCGGCGTATGCGCTGAGAGGTCATCAGGCCATTCTCAACTTCCCCAACGACGGCCACTACGCCTCCCCCGCGCCAATTGCTTCGTCTCAGCCGCTTCATCACGCCGAGTCCTCGTCTCGTTCCGCCGCAACGGAGGAACGGGTAATCGAGCTCGAGTATTTTGATAATGACTTGTTGGAGGATCTTCTGCAGACAAAGACCCGAGGACAGGATAGACCTCAGTAATTCATTTAATAGTTTTTATTTTATTATTAAAGTTAATGATAAAGATGTAGGTTGATGATCAGAATGCAAGAAAAATATGCTGTTTCTTGTTCATTAAATACTAAATGTGAATTAGCTTGTTTGCAAAATTTCTTGTCGTCTTACCTTTAAATTGTTGTTGTTATTATCATGATTTTCAAAAGTTGAAGTAACCATAAATTCGACTGTAAGGTTAAAGACAATTTCTGCTTCGATACGTTAGTGATTTATGGTTAACTACACGTGTTACAAAGTAATCCTTTATCTATGGTTTGAGTAAATATCAATTATATCTACTTTAAAAAAAATGTTACATACTCTAATAAATATTTAATTAAACATCAAACTATCCATTTTGTATCATAAATATCCTGTGCCCATTTTTTGCCCTCGAAGTTTTGACATAGCTTGCCAAATACCACCGTATAATTTATATTTTTATTTTTTAAATGACATGAGGAAAAAACAACGTTGTTTTGTGCCTAATACTTAAAAAATGACGAGTTACGTCAATATTTCAAGGCCTAAAAAATGGACACAAGATTTTTTTGATACAAATCGATAGTTTGAAGTTTAATTAAATATTTCTTCTAGTTCATGATATTTGTAATAAAATAGACATAATTCAGGATTTAAAATGATATTTAGCATATGGTTTTCAAATTTTGAGTTGGTGATTTGTTATTGATGGCAAGCAGTGAAACTAAATCTATCTCAAATTATCACATTTTTTTCAGATATATTGATATCTTAACTGTATTAACATTTAGCATGTCCACTAATCTTCAAACTACAAACAGCACTAGGCATATGATATGACCGATCGAAAAAAACTTCTCACAAGCGCATTAAGAAAATTGAAATTAATACTTAATTATTAATTCCAAGAGTACACCTTCTTATGTCGATATCGATTATATTATATATACACAACAAAAACTGTTAACAATTTAACTCAAAAAAAGTGCAACATTTATTTCTATAAGTTACACTTCAATTATACACAATTGTGGCAAATGTTTTTGTTTCGATCATTTCACAATATACAAAATAAAAGTGAGGATCTTCTGATTCAATCATATTTTTTTTTTTATTAAAATTGCATATATATCAGACAACTAAGAGAAATTCTTAGTTGCATTTTTGTAGTTCTTGTCAACATAAAAAAATCCGCATTGTGCCATTCCTTGAAGTCATCGCTATCTTTGTCTTAAACTCCTTATTAAATAATTTTTATACGAATCTACACTAAACTAGTGTGATTTTGAATGTGACACTTTGATGCTCCAATAAACTTATATAAGAAGCAGCCATTAGCAAGTAACCACAAACTGACACTTTACTTTCAATATACACATAACATGTGCTGATACTTGATAAAATGAGGCAGAGGGAGCTGCTGGAGTTTAGAACCCCACAACACCCTTCATTTGCCAGCAACAATTGGGGCGGCGCGTCGCCTCTGCTGGCCCGGAACATCCCGAAGGAGGCTCTCGAGCAGCGCTACTTGAGGCTCAACACGCGCAGGGGACACGAGCAATTCTTTCCGTCAACGACAATTGAGGAAGAGATCTTTAAATCCCAACCAAGTAAGACTATTAGAGATGAGATCTTCGCCTTCTTGAAGGCCGACGGAGCAAAGCACGACTTTTCTGCCACTCCCAGACGCAGCAGAGGCCGCTTCTTGAGGTGGCGGCCGCGCAAGCAGAGTGCCTGCGCGAGGCTTGGGAACTCGAGCTCCAAATGGCTGCCCAAATGGGACTCCAAGAATAGATGGCCTAATGGTTGGTGCTAGTTTTGGATTGTAGGGATTCTGATTTGGTGTTAAAGCATAGAGGGAAGCTGCAGAAGATGATCCAATTCTTATTTGTGCAAATATTTTGGTGATTGGTTTATGTTGTTTCTTAATGTGAATTTGTGGGAAAATGATGTAATTGTTCTTAGTAATATGGACTAGTTAATAAGATTTGGTGAGCCGAATATTATTTTTGCCAATGTGGACTTTGGACCACTAACGTAATATCATAAACTTTAACTTTTTGTGTGGAAACACTTGTCTCACTAATCTAATAAGGTCTTAATTAAGTATAATGAAATATAGTTAATGTAAAAATATGAACATGTGTTTGACCGATCACATCAATCATCAATGGTTATGTTGGGCTAGGGTGGAGTACTATTACAATATATGAAATTGAAAACGAATACGATTGAGTGGTATTGTGCTAGACTGCTAGCTTTATGGGCCGACCCTAACAATCATAACCGCGGGCCCGAAATAGGTTTGTCGATATGACTACAACACCCCTGCACTTCCAAAGTAATTCCAGTCCCACAGGGCCACAGCGAAACTACCGGACTGTGAGCGGTCGAAGCAACAACGACTAACTTTCGCACTAACCGCCTCTTATCCTTCACCGCCCTCCACTCCATAACCATTTCGCTCCAAAAGCACAAAATTTCTCCAATTTACGACGCCCAAAATGTCGAAAGCACCCCTCAAGCAGTTCTTCACCAGCATGGGTAGGTCCTCTTCCTCGCGAATTTCGTTAATTCAGGATTGTTAAATTTGAATTGTTAAATTTGAATTGCGTCTTAATTTTTTGTATTTCAGAATTTAGTAGGAGAATACGATCGTTGAAGAGAGATGATCTGTACAAGAAATCCGCTTTTATTTTGAACCGATTCCAGTGGTCGAAAGCGGATGGTGACAAGTTGGAAAATAATCCGGCGAGTTGTGACTCGGCGGCGAGCAATAGCAGCTCGTCGGACGACGAATTGAGCCTTTACAATAACAAATGGAGTCCGGAAATTGCGTGGCGTAGAGCTCTCGAACCCGCTTTGCAGTTGTATAAGTGGGCGGTTCCTACAGGTGTGTTTTTTTTTTCTTTTTTTCTTTTTCCCCCCCCCCCCCCTCTCCGGCAGCAAAATTTTGGAAGATTTTGTGTAATTGGTGGCTCAAAGTTGAGATTTTGTTGCAATGACCTTCAATTGAGTGGTTATGGTTTCAGCGGTTGCTGTTTTAGCTTGCATTCTGCGACTTTCTGTTAAAATGTGTAATGTAATTGGATTCTAGTAAGTTTAGTTGGTTGTGACCATTTAGTGGTTCTTGTTGCATCATTTTTTAGTATGGAAATCGAGTGACTCTGATGTTGCTCTGTGAAAAGTTGTATTTTAGTGGCTATGTTAGTTGTGATCTTTTGGTGGTTTATAAGCATCAAGTTGAGTATGAAATCGAATGAATCAAATCCGTAACCCAGAATTTGGATTACTGATTGATAATCGAGTGACAGCTAGCAGCAGCAGACTAAGATGAGGAATCTATTTTGTGATTGGGGTCAAGAAGGGTTTCGAGCAGAGGACAAAGGCCAAAGCTTGACCCTTCCTATAGTGATTATAGAACGCTTTAATATTCATGTTTGATTTTCTCTGGAGGGATATGACAATGCAAGGGGTGTTTTTTATTTGTTGCTCTCTTTGTAAGATGGAAGAGGTGAGGATCTCGTGATTATTCTGCAGGAAGTGGAACTGAAAACAAACCGCCGCCTACTGATAGAACTCTTGCGGAGATATTTACTAGTCTACAGCGGAGTAAGCTTGGACTTCAAGAGTGGAGTCTGAGCGATATTACTGCTGGCTTGTATCTCATCTATCTTCAGCAAGCATCCACAAATGCTGTGGAGGATGTGAAGGGTGAAATTATCACTTCAGAATCCATCGTGACTATCTATGCCCTTCCCTTTTAAATTGGGAATATTGTAATCTAGGAGTAGTATTCTCTTATTTAAATAAGTCAAGATTCTCTTGTTATAATATTGAATGGAATTGTCTGACAGTGATTTTGGTGATTTAGGTTCAGGATCTCATATACAACATAGAACTAGCAAAGGGTGCTTATAAAGACAATGCTGCTGCTCTAGCAAGGAATAGTATGCTTCGAGAAAATAATGTTGTGAAGTTTGTAAAAAATTCTAGCGTGTTGAGACCTGGATATTATATTGGAGTTGATATGCGGAAGAAACTTGTTATTTTTGGAATTCGTGGAACACACACCGTCTATGACCTTGTTACCGACGTTATAACCACCGGCCACGAGGAGATCACATTCGAAGGCTACTCAACCCACTTTGGCACGGCCGAGGCTGCTCGTTGGTTTCTATACCATGAGATTGATACCATCAGAAAGTGCCTGGAGACGCATAAGGTGATGTGATGACGTTCTTTTTGTCTGTTTGTTGCTGCTGTTCTTATAAGAATTACAAGCCATTGTTGTGAGACTAATTCACGAACAGGGTTTTAGATTGAGGCTTGTTGGTCATTCCCTCGGAGGTGCTACTGCTTCTTTGCTTGCAATAATGCTTCGTAAGAAGTCCTTTAAGGAGCTTGGGTTCAGCCCCGATATAGTTACTGCAGTTACATATGGCACCTCTCCTTGTGTCTCCAAAGAACTTGCTGAAAGTTGTGCTGATTATGTAACCACGGTGGTGATGCAGGTTTTATGAGTTCTATCATTAAGCTTACTGTTTTATCTTTTTAGTATTATTTCCCGGTCCGTTTTCCTCAGTTTAAATGTTGTTTAGAGTGAATTTAGTCTCCTGCAATCTGAAATTTCCGTAATTTATTTTCTTCATTTTATGCAGGATGATATAATCCCAAGACTAAGTGTTGCTTCTTTAAGAAGATTGAGGAATGAAATTGTCGAAACAGATTGGTAAGCAAACCACAAGCTTTTCATATTGGCCACTGACTTGATTCCCAGAGATTAGGAAAATCATGAACTTGTGTATAAGAATCTGCAACATACCATGAATACTTTCTCGGGTGGGCAGTATCTAGAAGATGAAAATTTCTAATAGTAACAATTTTTTTGTTTACGACAATATTACTTGGATTTTACATCTTCTCATGTTTTACCCTTCAATAATGATCCTTTTTTGCTTTGGTTGATCTGTAACCTTTGCTTTTTGGCAGGGTAAGTGTTTTTAGTAGAGAAGATTGGAGAGGTGTTATAGATGTGGTGACTAATGCAAAGCAAGTTGTAGCTTCGGTACAAGATGTTGCTCGAAAACTTGCTGAATACGCCAAGTTCAGAGGGGAGACAAAGTATCCGGGTATATCTCTTCACATCTTTTTAGTGCTCAGTTTTTCAATTTTTGTAAAACCTTCAGATGTGGAATCTCTTGCATGTAATTTTTGTGTAATAAGCTGAGATGAAAAAGGCACTCATCCTTATTAAACCATTTGCCATACCAAATGCCAAAAATATCAACATGGTTCCATCACTATCATTTTGCGTATTGCTAGATAGCAATTTGCCTTTTTCTAATGCTTTGTTGATGATGTAAGAACAACTGTGACGATTTCACAGAGATGCCGATGAAGGAAGAAATTCCGACGGTTACAAGTTTTAGCCAAATTCCCAGTTCTCGCAGCAAAAGCTCTGATCAACAAAAACTTGGGAAACCTGCAAGCAAAGTAGCTGAGGAATTGTTTATTCCGGGCACAGTTTATTATTTGAAGAGGAATGTGGAAGTTGAGAGCCACTACAGATGCATCGAATATTTCACCTTGTTGAGAAGACAACCAGGTGAGCATTTTCAAAGGATACTGCTTTCGAGCAACCTAATTTCAGCCCACAAATGTGATAGTCATTTTTATGCTCTGAGGGATGTAATTAAAGGTATGCCTACTTCTTCGGATGATAGAACGATCAGTTAATAAACTTACAACTTTTATCATAGTGTACATTAAAATATTATCAGTGGCAAGTTAAATGAGAGTAGTTACACTTGTGTTATTTTGAGTTATTTCAGTAGCTAAAAATGGCAAGTAAATGTAGTAGACAGTTGTTTGCTATACTATTTGATGCTTTATGTTGATAATTCATGCATTAACACTCGTTATCATCTATAGGGACTTCCCCTTGTTTTATTCCCCTTCTTATCAAGGTATGGATATACGGCCTAAAAAATGTCATTAAAGGTTCCAAAGAAATTGAAAAATAGAAATTGGGGAACTCTATAAAATAAAGGGTAAATGGTCGATTTTGTCCTATCGTTTGAGGCGTTTACTCGAAAATGTCCTACCGTTTAGGTAATTACCATTAGCTACTCATTTTTGCGAATAAAATGTCTCGCAAAAATTTTCCAGCGACTGAGATGATGATATGACAGCCGAAATTACATATGGCTTCTTTATGTGGCAACTTCCATCTGATGTGTGTTTAGAATAAAAAAGAAATAAAAATGAATGATGATTGGGCAAAAGGAAGTCATATCTCCACCCCCTTCTTCTTCTTCTTTTTCCTCTTTTTATCACTCAACGCCATTTTTTCTCTCCACCCCCCGTTGCACTTCTCTCCTAGAACAATCTGAACAAAGTCGACAAGGAGATTGACTTCAAATTGGTTCTTCAAACTGCCATTAAGTGCAGTTTTCAAATTGGCTCTACAAATTGGAAGGAGTTAGAGCTTCCACCCTAGCCTCAAGCTTCAATATTTTATGCACATCATAAAGGAGATTTAATCATCAGATCACCCGAACTCGACTCATTTAGATCTGGACACTCCCTCAGCGGAAACAGAGCTTCCACTCCAGGCCCCACACTACCTGATCTTGAAACATACATTTTCCGGCGGTGCCAAGCTTCTCCTCCTCTTCTGCCACAATAATCCAACCGCGATTCGCTTAGCCCCTTCCTCGACTGCTTCGGCAACAGACCCAACAACGGCGTTGGCTGTTTGAGGCTGTTATCGAAGATGCGTGAATGAGAGAAATTATACAGAGATTGAGAAGAGAGAGACGAAGAGTAAAGAGATGGAGGTGAAAATGAAAAGACAAAAGAAAGAAAAAGAAAAGAGAGAAAAATAAAGATAGAAAAAATTAAATATTTAGCTGTAAATGACATCGTTTTGATCTTCCAAATTCCATGTCAGACGAAGAAAGCCACGTAAAGAAACCCTGTGTAATTTCGGCTGCCACGTCAATATTTCGATCATCGAATTTTTTTTACGAAATATTTTATTCCTAACAGTGAAATATTGAATACTTACTGGTAATTACCTAAACAATGAAATAATTTTCAAATAAATGCATTAAACGATGGGGCAATATCAACCCTCTTCCCTAAAATAAATTTATTAGTTGCCCAGGTGCATTTTCCCTCCAATCTACATTGATGTGATTATATGGATAAGCCACTAATGTCTAAATTAATGATAGATGTGGTATGCAATTATTAGCTATTATTAGTCACATCAGGTCTAGGGTTGGTAGCATCCAAGAAAAATTAGAAAAAGCATATTTCACAGAATTATGGTGTGTATATGTATATATATTTATCATTTAATGATAACTATGGGTTGACATATTTATAATCCATGTGAAAATTAAGGAGCCCTTCATCCAACTATTGATTGTGGGATCAATTTATTATAAAGTTCACAAATCATGCAAGAAAGACAAAATGTAACAGTACATCATATTATGTCGAGTCATATATCTTAATGTGAATCAATATTTCATTTACAAGCTCATTTATCCTATTGACTGTATCTATCTCAAGAAGGAAAAAAAATAGATACTACAATATAAGCAAATAACACAATAAAATAATCGATCAGAGCTTTCCGTTGGAATGATCACTAGCTTTAGTAGATACTGTTAATCAACAGGAAAATCATACTTCATCCCCTTTTTTTTTTTTATCTTTGGTAACGTTATGTTATATGAAAAAAGGACTGCGAGAGGTTCTTTGTTTGATTTTCACGAAAATATGAATTTCGTTTGAATATTTTTTAATCTGTACTAGTTTGATTATTGTATAAATTATTTAAAGTTCTTTATGAACTATATTTAAATATTAATGATATATATATATATTTCGTGAAACTAATAATAATATAACTCAAAATATTTAAGGATCTAATTGATCAAACAAAAGTTCCAAGGACCAAATTAAAAAAACTGCGATACATATTTAGGCTTTTTTGTGGTTTATTCCATGGAGAAATCATGTCACCTCAAGTTTTCTATTAGTTCAATAATTAGGGTCTTATATTTTGCGTTATATTAGGTTGAGTCAATAAACGGTAGTTTGATTTAATTACAATTTACACTATTTTACATATTAATTCAACCAATTCATGTCTTGCATATACAATGCAAGTTTGTTATGTAAGGTATGATTTTGTCAATTCATACCATAAATATCTTTGGCACTGCATAGTGGCAGCGGCAGGTGGCGGCGGGGGTAGCGGGTGGCAGCGGCGGAGGTGGTACTGGTGGTAACATGATAATGTTGAAGAGAGAGATAAAAGAGGTAGAAAAAGAAATAAATTGAAGGACATGTTTCTTAAAATAAAAAATCATCTATATTATAATTTATTTAAAATTCTTGACTAACTATTAATTTTTAACTATTTTGATAGGTTAGTTTAAAAATACTTCTAATTATATATTTTCCATATATACGTATACTCAAGGATAAACTATAATATATTGAGTGCTAATATACAAACTCTTGTGGGATCTGATTATAATAATATAAAGTTTGATGACTTGACTAGACTACACACATTCGAATTAAATGAGATCAGGTATTACATAATATAGAATTTAATTAACTAATATACCAATTAAACCAATTTAAACGTTACCAAATTACCAAAAAAGAAAAACGCAGTTAAATATCCATTAGCAACATTATTTACATTCAAAAGCAAATGCATATAAATAAGAGAGAATCAAATGACGTCAATGTTTTCGTAAAAGCAAGAGACTTGGATACCAATTACAATTTATCAAATTCTTCCATTTAAAAAAAATTAGTAATATTTAAGCAGAACTCTTTTTTTTTTTTTTGAATGCATTTAAGCGGAACTCTTAAACGTTATTGTAAGAACATCCGCAACAAAGGCTAAGCCTTATAATTTCCGTTATACTATTTATGGATTCCATAGCTACTTTTATTTAAAAAATTTAATACCCACAATAGAAGATATTGACATTTGCACTTTCCTTATCACTATTCATAGCTCTCATTTCTTATATTTTATTACACTAACCTATATAATAACATCAAAAAAATCAAAAAAGAAAAAGAAAGAAAGAGAAAGTATATTACATCGCCAGTCAACGTCAGCGGCTCGCGAGCCTCCATTGCGGACGGAGCCAGTGGTCTATCGATCTGTAGCGGCTGTAAGCTGATGGAATTAACGGGCTAGCCGCTAACCCATCGGGCCAATCGGGTTCAAAAAAATTTATGAATTTTTTTAATTAATGATAATTGTATATTTGTAACAAAGAAATACATCAATAAATGAATGTTATTTCAACTCAAAACTAATATGCATTGAGAGAAGTAAGAAAATACATTTTTCTTAATAGATTATCATTTTTTTTTATTTTTAAATCTAAACGTTTTATATTAAATGTTATAGTAAAATATAGAAGAGTGAAATGATAAACATAACTTTCGAATATTGAATCAAAATGCATTTTTTCACATACATTTGAAAAAAATCTTATTA